>ML828038.1:54620-73185 GCA_009831015.1 Picea engelmannii | reverse complement strand
GTTGCAGCCTTCTCGGTCTTCCCCTCCAAGGGGCTCTTACCTTTCCCCCGATATTGTTGAAGTCTCGAAATCTCGACCCGTCTCCCCTTTCTTCTTGGCATCCAAGCCCCCCTTTCCCCCTGTCAATAGTTATGCACTGAGATCTAAGGATCGTCCAAAAGAGCCCATCCCGTCCAAAGGGGGCTTGGCCCTAGACCCTCCTCCCCCTTCTCAGGATGGTAGGAAATCCCACCTGTCAAAAGAAAAGGAAAAAGCAGCTACGGAAATACGCAAAGGAACCCAAGCCACCATCACAAGGGCCCTTAAAGCGGGTAAAGCCATTCCTATTGTGGCGCGATGATATGCTATCTTTAAATATAAGAGGGATTGGGGGCACCCTGAAAAAATTGGCCCTCAAAAGACTGTTCCTAAGCCTGAAACCTGATATCATTATGATCCAAGACACTGCTCCGGTGAAAAATCTAGGGACACGTTTAGTCAATGGCTTAGGAATTGGTCTTTATGTACTGTGTATGCGAATGGTATGTCAAGGGACCTGCTCACAGGATGGAGCCCTGATTTCTAGGCTTTGTCTTCGTCCTCAATTCAATCCTCTATCTCGGTCAAGTTAAAGCATAAAAACAGTGATTTTTATTTTATTGTTGTTAATATATACGGTCCATACTCTGATAGGATCCCCTTCTTGGAGGATTTGATCTCTGCAGGTGTTTTCTCCGACCCCCATATGGTGGTCAGGGGTATTTAAATTTTACCCTCTCCCTTCAAGAGTTTTGGGGGGCGAACCCCAAAGTGGATCCAAAAAGAGGTTTCTTCTTATCAAAGAATGCTCAACTGGTGGATCTTGAACCCATTAAGTTAGCACCCACCTGAAGAAATTTCAAAACAGAAGACGAGGAGGTGGAGAAAAGACTAGACTAGTTTTTTGTCTTAGAGGCATTGTTGGAAATGGGTATCAGATTCAAATCCTCGGTTGAGATTGAAGTAATTTCATACCATCGTCCAATTTCTTTACAATGACAAATTGGTTTTGATTCTCCCCCAACCCCTCTAAAATTTAGTCAGGTTTGGCTGGAAGAAGAGGACTTTAGGAAGCAGGTATCTTCTTCGTGGGAAAAGCTATGTCCCCTAAAACCCGAACCATTGATGATTCAATTTGAAGCAGACCTAAAAACGCTGAAAGGGGCCATCAAAAAATGGTTTCCCATATGGAGAGCCCGGAGGCAACGAAACCTGTTGGAAACAAAAGAGAGGCTCTCGGGTTTATATATAATTTTAGACAAGGGCCCTCTTGTTGATTTTTCATTAAGCTAGGCTCAAGCATGAAGATCATTCCATTTTTAGCATTTTACTTGAACCATAGACATTTGCAGTTTCACCATTAACAATTTGTTGCAACAACCAAGATCACAAGAAGAAATACCATGCACAAGTACACAAGAAGTATCCTGGGAAACCCTTCTCAACAAGGAAAGAAAACCCAGCCAATCCTTTGCTATATTCTTCAAGAGAGAGACCTCCCACACCATAAACCTAGCACACAAAAGGGTGCTCACAAGACCCTAGAAGACTAGCGCCCAAGAGAGGTCTGCACTTTTCTCAAGAACAAGTACTTGCTGAAATTTCCAAACTCACACTTGTGTTGTATTTCCTCAATGGGGAATTTACCTTTATTTATATTAGACTGGGCATATCAAAAGTAGTTTCTATTGGCACAACAGGGCTGACCTCAATAACTCACAATATAATTAATAATTACCATATCAATTATCTTTTACATTAATTATCTTTCACTTTATGGTGGGGCTGACCTGTACTCTTTACATCACAAATAGGGTTATAGGTAAGTCTAACTCTTGGACAATCTAGCAAGGGATCTCATACACCCACTAGTGCTCAGCCACTAGGGGCACATCCATCTATGCTTAGCCACAGGAACGTCCACATCTCTATATCATTGCGTCTCACAGGAGAATCACACTCACTAGTGCTTAACCACTAGGATCATGTTCACCTGTGCTCAACCACATGCACGTCCTACTCAACAGATCTTCTATCTCACTACGTCTCACAAGAGAATCATCTAGAATACCACATCATCTCAACTCTCTGCACAGAGGAGACCAATACATCGTTTCATCTCCGTCTCAGAGAGAATGACACACCCAGCTTGTGGTCTTCCTCACCCCACACAGGGGTACACAACATTCCATCTCTGTCTCAGAGAGGAACCACACACCCAACTCATGGGCTTCCTCACCCCACACAGGGGCACACAACGTTCCATCTCCGTCTCAGAGAGGAACCACACACCCATCTCATGGGCACACCCAACTCATGGGCTCTCTCTCAGGTCGACTCACTCAGTCTAAGTCTCGGAGGATGTCTCACGCAGTTGTAATCATCAACACCCCTTTCGGGGGATCAGTTAGAGGATCTCAAAATTTTGGACATTTTCTCCTCATGGTTGAAAAAAGAGGAACAAGAGTGGCATCTCAAAAGCAGGGTCCTTTGGATTAAAGCTGGTGACAATAATACAAAATTATTTCAACAATTTGCTAATTACCGAAGGAATCTCAACATGATTTGGGAAATAAAGGATGAGGAAGGGAATATGGAAAGTTATTTCAAGCACAAGGCAAAGTTTGGTGTAAGGTACTTTAGAAAAACTCTTCTCAGCCCCAACTGGGTGCCCAATTCAAGAAATACTAGAAGTTGTTGGCAAATTTCCATCAATCTTCTCAGAAGATATGAATTAATCATTGGAAGAAGAGGTCTCAGAGGTGGAATTGTGTTCGGCTCTTTCCTCCATGTAGAATGGAAAATGCTCGGGTCCAAATAGTTTTACAGTCGAATTTTATAAATCCTTCTACGATCTCCTGACATATGACATGCTCTTGGTGGTGAGGGAGACTCAAAGGGAGGGCAGGGTTCATGGTCCTCTAAACTCTACTTTTCTGTGTCTCATCCCTAAAAATCAGAACATGGAATCTTTTGAGGATTATAGGCCAATTTCATGTTGCAACATAATCTACAAATTAATCTCCAATACTATCTCAATAACATTGAGGTTGATTCTTAGCGAGATCATAGGGGAAGACCAATTTGGGTTTTTACACAATAGACAGATTCATGACACAGTTGCTCAAGAGGTTCTCCATTCTGTCAAGAAAAAAAAACCTTAAAGCAACCATCCTTAAGTTGGACCTATCAAAAGCCTATGACAGAGTTAATTGGACCTTTTTGCATCTAGTGCTCATTCAGATGGGGATGACCTTGAATTCTGTAAACTAGATTATGGGATGCATACAATGTGCCTCTTTCATTGTCCTCATCAATGGGGCCCTGTCCCATTTATTTAGATCCTCGAGAGGCATTTGCTTATTAAGGAAAACACCTTATTACATCCTTAACTAGTTAGTTAGTTAGTGTACCATTACAGGAGTTAGTAACTCCTTAACGTCTTGTAACCATACTGTGTAACTATACATGTTCATATTAATAGAATACACATCAATAGTGTAGCGTGTTGCATCAATTCTGTCTTTGCTTAAACTTTTCATGGTATCAGAGTGGGTTTGGGCCTCAATCCATCACTGGAGGGCCCAGAGATTGTAATGTCCCCCACCTCATAGAGAGGTGAAGAGGAGACTCAGTGGCCTGGGCACCCCCACTAGGTCATAGTCTTACACTGAAGGGGGAAGTCAATGAAGCTAAAAGTTGTATTTTTAAGTTGACTTAAGAAAGGAAAAGGGATTAAAGGTAAAAGATAACTCAAAAGAAGAATAGAAGATTAACCCTGGGAGTTAACTTAACTCAACAGAGGATTAGAAGAAAAAAGTATAAGTAAGAGGCTAGGGCGCACATATTATTCATTCTGGTTTTGGATTAGCATTTGCTATTGCTCTTGAGCATTCAGTTTGGGGGTTTTGTTGTACAAACCCTTGTGAGAAACTCAGTGTTGAAATATCCACTCACCACCATTCTAGTTTCAGTTTATCTCCATCCAGCGCTTCGGAAAGTAGCAGGCCGTACTGTCTTTGTGATTCCAACAAGAGCGCACCATCATCTAGAGGGAGGTTCGATCCAGCTTATCCAGAGGGCCTGGGGCCATTCCAACACCTGGGTTTTGTTTGCAGGGGTATGTTCATCATTTTGAGTACTTTTATGGCGAGTTATCATTCTCATATCATTATCTGCAGATTGGGGCGTCTTGGAGCCATAGTGGGCGTCCTGTGATTCAAAAAAACTCAGATCTAGAGAGATATGCTTGTGATCTGGTCCTGAAAATTCTTCCACGGGATCTTCTTAGACCGATCTACATTTTGGGAGAGTTTCAAGTCATTTGGAGTTGTTTTCCTACAGGAACGAGTGCATTGGGGTTTCAGCTCTTCAGGAGGGTGCAACTCCCTTAGGAAGTTCATCAGTTGAAGGGGTTACACTTGGACGTTGGGTCTGAAACTTCTGGAGGAAGTCCCCATTGCCCTGATCTACTAGTGGGCTGATTTTGAGCTCATTTGGAGCATCTTGCCATCAGGGCCGAATTCTTGAGGGTTTCAGTCTTCACTTGGAGTGTGGCACTCTTCAGCTAGAGGGTTTGACATCTAGATCTTCTGGGTATTGGTCTTCATTACTTATTTAGCCTTTGGAGGCTTCTTTTGTATCGGCAGAGCATTTTGTAGCAGCTCATATCTATTGATTGTATGACCATATGATGTTTATGCCATATCAACCATCTATTGTATTGATTCTGCATAATAAAAAGGTCAAATATTGTTTGTGCTTCTATATATTGATTATGTTATGATCTTCATGTGTTGGATGAATCTTGTATGCACTAAATAACTCAATAAACACCTGCACAACAATAAATCAGTAGTAGTTAGTGATACCAAGCGAAAAATTTGGCTTGGGATCATTACAGTGGTATCAGAGCTTCGATCCTCCAAACCTGTGGAGAGATCGGCATATGCAGAGGGAAAGTGGAATTGTTATGGGTCGGAGGAAGAAAAACAACAGTGAAACAAAGGAAGAAATGGAAGGGTCAGGGGATGACCATGAGCCTTAGGGCTTGGCTCTATTAGTAGCCAAATTTGGTAAGTTCCAGCAAAACATGAACCACACAGAAAGCACATTGGTCCAACAGTTGGACGAGTATCAGGAAACCAACAGAAGGGGACATGCCGATATCTCTGAAACCTTGAAGAAAGTTGATGAGAATCTACAGAAAATGAATGAGAACCAAACTAGGGTAATTGACCTTCTGATGCAAGTAACCCATCGAGGCAAGGATCCTGATACGTATGGGAACAAGGAGGCTAGGGGTTCTGGTGTAACCCATGAGGAAGTCAGATATAACCCGGAGAAAGCACCGGGATTTGAAGGAAGTCTGGGAGGTGGCACATTCCATGGGCAGATGGGTAGCGAGGCCAATCATAGGCCATACATGTCAGTGCTCATAGATGAAAAACTAGGCCAACACTCAGGTAGCATAGCTAACCCTAGACCATACATGCCCACATTCACAGATGAGCAAGGGAAAAAGGAACAGGTTGAAGACTTTATGGAACAATTAGCCAGGAGTACCAAGGAATACTACAGCTTGGATATGAAAGTGCAAAGACAAATGTCCCTAGACCAGTATTGTCAACTAAGGTTCAGAAACTAGCCTAGGACGAACCATAGGCTGGTTCGTACTAGGCCAACACTCAGGTAGCAGAGCTAACCCTAGACCATACATGCCCACATTCATAGATGAGCAAGGGCAACAGGAACAGGTTGAAGATTTTATGGAACAATTAGCTAGGAGTACCAGGGAATACTACAGCTTGGATATGAAAGTGCAAAAACAAATGTCCCTAGACCAGTATTGTCAACTAAGGTTCAGAAACCAGCCTAGGACGAACCATAGGGGAAACTTTGAGTTTGAGTGAAGGGTAGGGAAGATAGAGATTCCATACTTTGATGGTACGGCTAAGATGACAGCACAAGCATGGATGCAGAAGCTGGATACTTACCTGCAGCTTAACCCCATGAGAGAGATGGAGGCCATCAAGTTTGCCACTATGTACTTGGATGGCAAGGCCCACGACTGGTGGTACCATGGGCTCACCACACTCGGCCACAACTAGATTGTATCCTATACAAAATTCACTTAGAGGCTCATTGACAAATTTGATCAAGGAGATCCTGAGCTACATTTCCGGGAGCTCACCCAACTCAAGCAAACAGGTACGGATGAAGCATACATTGATGAATTCCAGAGGTTGGAAGTGATGGTGATAGATATGTCTCCGACTAGACTCATGATGCTTTTCACAGAAGGGTTGGGTAAAGGCCTTCAAGCCTACTAACCTACAGGAGGCCATTTGGAAGACAAGGGACTTGGATCCAGCTGCTAAACCAAAATTCATACCCAGACCTCCTCTTAACAATGGTGGAAGATAAAGCCTTCAATAAACCAGGGAGAACGTGACCCTAAGGATTATGACAGGGGCCGTGGCAGAATAGATGATAACACCAGAAGAGAACTGAGAAGAAAGCAACTCTGCTTCACATGAAAGGAACCATGGAATCCTTCCCACAAGTGCATGGGACATGGATAGGTACATTACATTGAGGTCACCTCAGATAACGAAGACGAAGATGAGATTGGACAGATATAGAACATGGAGGCAGAAACCACTAAGGCAATAGAAGAAGAACAAATTACAGAACATGATGGTATGGCCACCCTAGCATCTATCAGTGGAGTGCCCAAGTATAACACTTTCCGAATGAGGGGAGTCTTGCAGGGATAGAGAGTCTCAGTCCTAATTGATGGAGGAGCTTCCCACAACTTCATTGATGCAACATTATTGAAGAAAAGACACATACCCACAGTAGAATTTGAAGGATTCAATGTGGAGGTTGCAGGATGAAGCACCATGCCTTGTGACAGATATATTCCAAGCCTAAATCTTACCTTGGGAAGGCATGAGTTGACACATGACGTCTATGTCATGGATATACCAGATACCAACATCATCTTAGGAGTTCAGTGGCTCAGCACATTAGGGCCTATCACCACCAACTACAAAACTATGGAAATGTCATTCACAGAAGAGGGTGGACGTAAGGTAGTGCTTCGGGGCATGATAGGGAATGTTGCAAAGGTAGTCACGGCCAAGAGAATGGAAGCCATCTTCCGGAGAGATGAAATAGTATATGCAACCGAATGCAGAGTTGTGACACGTGTGGATGAACAGGTCAAAGTTCATTACACTCCCAAAATTAAGGAAATTCTTGACAAACACCACAAGGTGTTTGGGCCTATTCCTCCGGGGGTTCCACCAGATAGAGGTTTTGAGCACATTATTGAGCTAGAGGAAGGGGCCAAACCAGTGATCACCACACCGTACAGACATCCCAAGAAGTACAAAGATGAGATAGAAAAGGCCATCAAGGAACTTCTGGACATGGGACACATCCGTCCCAGCAGTAGTCCTTTTGCTTCTTCAGTAGTGTTGGTGAAAAAGAAGGATGGCACTATGAGGATGTGCATTGATTACAGGGCCTTGAATAAAAAGACCATCAAAAATAGGTACCCAATACCAAGAATTGATGAACTGTTGGACGAATTGCATGGGGCCGTCTACTTCACTAAGATTGACCTTCATTCTGGCTACCATCAAATCAAGATGAGAGAGGAAGACATCTCAAAAATAGCTTTTAGAAGTCACTACGGTCATTATGAATTTTTGGTGATGCCCTTTGAGTTAACCAACGCCCCTGCTACGTTCCAATCATGTATGAACCATGTATTCAACAAGCAGCTAAGGAAGCACCTGTTAGTATTCTTTGATGACTTGCTTATTTATAGCCGGACATGGGAGGAGCATCTTAGGCATTTGGACCATATTTTGTCAATTATGGAGGAACAATCGTTGTATGCTAAGGAGTCCAAATGTGAGTTTGGAATGACAGAGGTCATTTATCTAGGACACATCATCGAAGCAAAATGGGTACAAGTGCATCGGGAGAATATTGAAGCCATCATGGAATGGCCCACTCCTAAGACACTCAACGAGTTGAGAGGATTTATGGGAATGTGTTCATACTACTAGAAGTTTGTCAAGGGATTCTCTCAATTATGCGCACCCTTGATCGATTTGAATAATAAGGGGGCATTCAAGTGGGACGAGGAGGCTCAAAAAATGATGGAAAAGATGAAGAAGGTGATGAGTACGTGCCCAGTTTTATCCCTTCCAGATTTTAGTCTTCCATTTACCTTGGAGTGTGATGCATTCGGGGAAGGAATAGGTGTCGTACTGATGTAGAAGAGGCACCCTCTTGCCTACGAGAGCCAGAAACTTCGGGGTCCTGAGCTACTCTACAACATTTATGATAAAGAAATGTTGGCTATCATGCATGCATTAGCCAAATTCCGGAAATACTTGGTAGGTGCTTGGTTTATTGTCAAGTCAGATCATAACAGTCTCAAATACTTACTGGAACAGAAGGACTTGAATGAGAGGCAACAAAAGTGGGTAAGCCGAATATAAGCCTATGATTTTGACATTGAGTTTGTCAAAGGAAAGAATAATGTGGTAGCAGATGCCTTATCCAGGAGACCATCCATCCTTGCCATAATAGGGATAACAGTTGATTGGAAAGACCAACTAGTGATGGAGTATGCAAGGGATCAGTTTGCGTGCCAACTTCTGGACTGACATGTACAAGATGAATATTTCAAGGTTATTAATGACCTCATCTACTACAAAGACCAAATCTTCTTGGTTTCTGGGTCAGCCCTCAAGGCCAAGGTATTATAGGCATGCCATGACTCACCAATGGTCGGACATCAGGGGATCAGGAAGACGTACAGGAAGGTGAGAGAAAGATTCTCGTGGAAAGGGTTGAAGGAGGATGTGATTAGGCACGTCAAAGAGTGTGCGACATGTCATGCAAACAAGAACGAGCACACACACCCAGCAGGACTTCTGCAACCCTTGCCCCTCCCAGAGCACAAATGGGAAAGCATATCCATGGATTTCATCACTGGGCTGCCAAAGACGCAAGGAAAGGACTGCATATTCATAGTGGTGGACAGGTTGATGAAGTTTGCACACTTCTTTTCCATAGCTACTGACTTCAGTGCAGCACAGGTGGCCGAACTATTCTTCAGGTAGATTTTTAGGTTGCACGACCTCCCCAAGACCATTGTTAGCGATAGGGATAACAGGTTTATGAGTACTTTCTGGCAGGAGTTGTTCCTGTTGGTTGGTACGGCCTTGACCCCTAGCACCAGCTATCACCCGCAGACAGACGGATAGACAGAGATAGTCAACAAGTGGGTGGAAGGCTATCTCAGAAACTATGTGGTAGGGCAACATAAGGCTTGGGTCAAATGGTTACATTTGGGAGAGTATTGCTACAATACCACCTGGAATATGTCTATTGGCATGTCTCCATTCAGAGCTTTGTAAAACTATGATCCCTTATCATTTGTAGAGATTGCATTCGGAGACAGCAGGGCACTGATGGTACGAGATTGGATACAGCAGAGCCAAGACATTATCAGGGAGTTGAAGGATCATCTACAGAGGGCACAAAACCAACAGAAGGTCCAAGAAGACAAGCACAGAGTTGATCGGATTTTTGAGGTTGGTGATTTAGTCTACTTGAGGTTGAAACCATACATGCATGCATCCATTAAAAGAAGCGGAGTGGAGAAACTGCAGCCACGTTTCTTTGGACCCTACAGAGTCACCAGGAGGATAGGGGTCGTGGCTTACGAGATGGAGCTTCCATAGGGTAGAAAAATTCACAACGTTTTTCATGTCTCGTGCCTTAAGAAATCTCTCGGTCAACACATCAGGCCTATTGAAGTATTACCCCCCATGGATGAGGAGGGACAACTCATTTTGATTCCGGAGGAGGTGCTAGAAGTCTGAGAGAAAAAACTCAGAAACCGGAGCATCAAGGAGTACCTGATCAGGTGGAAGGATTTACCCATTGAGGATGCCACTTGGGAGCAGGAACATGTGGTAAGAGAAGCAAATTTGGAATTGCTTGAGGACAAGCAATTTCAAGCAGGGGAGACTGTGCTTTCCCCCACCTCTTAGAGAGGTGAAGAGGAGACTCAGTGGCCTGGGCACCCCCACTAGGTCATAGTCTTACACTGAAGGGGGAAGTCAATGAAGCTAAAAGTTGTATTTTTAAGTTGACTTAAGAAAGGAAAAGGGATTAAAGGTAAAATATAACTCAACAGAAGAATAGAAGATTAACACTGGGAGTTAACTTAACTCAACAGAGGATTAGAAGAAAAAAATATAAGTAAGAGGCTGGGGCGCACCTATTATTCATTATGGTTTTGGATTAGAATTTGCTATTTCTCTTGAGCATTGAGTTTGGGGGCTTTGTAGTACAAATCCTTGTGAGCAACTCAGTGGTGAAATATCCACTCACCTTGTTCCACAGCTTGGTCTCGGAGATGAAAGAATCCTCCACACCATTCTAGTTTCAGTTTATCTCCATCCAGCGCTTCAGAAAGTAGTAGGCCATACTGTCCTTGTGATTCTAGCAAGGGCGCACCATCATCTAGAGGGAGGTTCGATCCAGCTTATCCAGAGGGCCTGGGGCCATTCCGACACCTGGGTTTTGTTTGCAGGGGTATGTTCATCAGTTTGAGTACTTTTCTGGCGGGTTATCATTCTCATATCATTATCTACAGATTGGGGCGTCTTGGAGCCATAGGGGGCGTCCTGTGATTCAAAAAAACTTAGATCTAGAGAGATCTACTTGTGATCTGGTCCTGAAACGTCTTCCATGGGATCTTCTTAGCCTGATCTACATTCTGGGAGAGTTTCAAGTCATTTGGATTTGTTTTCCTACAGGAACGAGTGCATTGGGGTTTCATCTCTTCAGGAGGGCACAACTCCCTTAGGAGGTTCATCAGTTGAAGGGGTTACACTTGGACATTGGGTCTGAAACTTCTGGAGGAAGTCCCCACTGCCCTGATCTACTAGTGGGCCAAGTTTGAGCTCATTTGGAGCATCTTGCCATCATGGCCGAATTCTTGAGGGTTTCAGTCTTCACTTGGAGCGTGGCACTCTTCAACTAGAGGGTTTGACATCTAGATCTGCTGGGTATTGGTCTTCATTACTTATTTATCCTTTGGAGGCTTCTTTTGTATCGGCATAGCATTTTGTAGCAGCTCATATCTATTGATTGTACAACCATATGATGTTTATGCTAGATCGGCCATATATTGTATTGCTTCTTCATAATAAAAAGGTCAGATCTTGTTTGTGCTTCTATATGTTGATTATGTTATGATATTCATGTGTTGGATGAATCTTGTATGCACTTAATAACTCAATAAACACCTGCACAACAATAAATCAGTAGTAGTTAGTGATACCAAGCGAGAAATTTGGCTTGGGATCATTACAGAGACCTAGGGTTATGATTATGAAAGCCCCTCCCTTTGAGAGAAGAGGAATCGATCTTGAAACTATTGAAACTGTCTCTGTACAACAGAATTGGAGTGAGAATGTGCAGTGAATGAGTTTTGAAGATGCTGCAAATATATCTCTACGTAAACTCGCATGAAAAAATCGGAGGAAAGAGTCGTGGAGGAAACTGGTAGGTCGAGAGTGTTGATAAAAAACTGCAGAATTCCTGCTGTTAATTTTTGTTGGAAAAATACTATATACGTCGTGTTTGAAATGGTGGAAGTTTAAATGGAGAGTGGATCCATGGTTGCCGAAAGCATTTAGATGGTTGGAGGAGAACGAAGCCCCGTAACAAAGGACAGACCGAGTGGCCTAAGAAAKATGTGGTCACGAAGGCTGTTTGTTGACGTAAAGGCTGAGTGCGATTTGGACTTCATTAAAACTCAAAGAGAGAGGGCATCCGTAGCAGAAAATAGCGGATCATGGATAGTAGAAATTTTAGAGCTAATTAGAACCCCTGAAGCAAGGGTCAGAATCTTGAGAACTGTAAGTGTTTTTTATCGAATTTAAAAGAGGTTGTATAAAAGCAAGTGGTTTATTTTAAATTTTAATTTCAAAGGMTGTGTGATTTATTTTTGGCTTTGGTAAAAAGACATCAAGAAGTGAGTCAATAATTCAAAGTTTATGCCAAGGTGAAGTGAAAAAGTAATATATGGGAGATATTCATGTGGAAAATCTAAAAAAATGAAAATATGTTGATGAAGKGTTTATGAGAATTTAAGTTTTTCATGTCTTGGAATTTGAAATATAWAAATTATTGAGCTTAGCTAACTCAATACCAATGGAATTATTTTGTTAKAATTAKCTACTCTAACAAATGACARGAGAATAAGGAAATCCAAGACAGAAGGTAAATATTGTGAGTCGAAGAAGCATATTCCAGTYAGGCCAACAAATCCGATAGATGAAGAATAGTCRTCATGGAGMAAATAGTCTTCAAGAAAAAAAATCGAGGCTTAYAGGGAAGAAGCCGCAAGACAAGAGTATTTCCTCTTCTATTGTTGAAGAGMAAGAATCATTATTGTCTCTTCTATTATTGAAGAGCAAGAATCGTTGACGCTGAGCCATTTTATGGACAACGTTTCCGCATTATTAAGCAGTGAAAGTCGCAAAGAAGAAAGATGGGCAGAGACATACAACAAAATATAACTAAATTTTTTGTTTTTTCATTCATCAACAAGTACATAAGAAATGAATTGTTGTAATTTGAGGAGTGCATGTTCAGTTGTACCCGACACCCCAGTAGACACTCTAATAAGTTTTTTGGTCTAAGTTTTTTTTGGTCCCATTTGTAAGAAGTTGTGAGCTTTGCTATAGGCAAGCTTTGTTCCCCATGTTCAATAAGCCCTGAATCAGGCCTACATAGGTCAGTGTGTGATCATGTAGCATGTATCCTTGGTTTCGAACAACATGAAGCGCTGGCCATGATACATCACAACTATAATCTTTGTTCCCCATGTTCAGTAAGCCATGATTGAATCAGGCCTACATAGGTCAATATGTGATCATGTAGCATGTATAATTGGTTTCAAGCAGCATGAAGCATTGACCATGATACATCACAACTATCCTTGGTTTCGAGCAACTTGAGGCGTTGGCCAGAAGGAATGTGGTATAAAGTCCACTTTGGTAGAGGAATGTGGTATTAAGTCCACTTTGGTAAAGGAATGTGGTATGAAGTCCACTTTGGTAGATACAAGGGTGTCTACTCATATAACTTGATGATTTTATCAGAGAATTTGAATCTTCGACTAATAAGGGAAATGTGAGATATTAATCTCAGAGTCAGGACCAAGTTTTACTTAAGGGGGAGTGTGAAGTCTATTGCATTGGAATGCATTGGTAGCTAGTGATAGTGATAGTTTTTCCCGGATGTAGTTAAGGGGGGGTGTTAAGGAAAACACCTAATTAGATCCTTAACTAGTTAGTTAATTAGTGTACCGTTACAAGAGTTGGTAACTCCTTAATGTCTCGTAACCATATTGTGTAACTATTCATGTTCATATTAATAGAATACACATCAATAGTGTAGCGTGTTGCATCAATTCTGTCTCTGATTAATCTTTTCAGGGTTGTCCCCTTTCCCCTTTCCTCTTTCTGATTATTGTTGAGGCCCTCAATCGATTGATAAAGGAGCCTCGATCCAATGGCCTTATAAGAGAGTTACAATTTATGAATCTAAAGATGTATCTCATTTGTTATTTGTGGATGATATTTTTTGTAGTATGGTCGGATCTCGGATGGACCTTTCTTCCTTTAAAATCATCTTAAACCTCTATTGAAACACCACAGGCATGATGGTCAATGTTATCCCTTAGACTAGGGATAACTAAGGAGATCGTGTCTCGATGCCCACAGGTTCCGAGAATGGATTGATGAGAGCCAGATGACCTAAGCATGGCCCCAGAGGGCCCCTCTTTTCTTCAAGTAAAGTCCACATATCGCCAACAACAGAGTCCATCACACCAGCCTGGTCCTGAAGTGGAAGTGGGTCTTTCTCCATGAGGTAATGAGTCCGGGTATCATGGTATGTATCACTCTGATTTTTGAAGTACTTGAACATGTTGTATTGAATCCTTCTTCATTTCATGACGTTTTCCTGGAAATTATGCTATTTTCCTTGTTTAAACCTGGGAGGGTGACACAGTGCCCTAGTAAATTGATTTCCCTTTAGGATGGGTTTCTACTGGGTGGGTCTTTGATGAGTCACCTTTCGTTCCCTCCATACTTACCACTTTCCATATTTATTCCTTCCATCTCCCCATCTTGTGGGCATTGGGATTGAATACACTAGGAAGGGTTGTACCTTACCTCGTGGGAAGAAGGGGCCAAAGGCCCAGAGGATAAAAGTAGCTAGAAAGAGTTAAAATCCATTTTGAAACATCTGAGATGTTTCGCCTAGGGATCCTCGAGAAAGCAATGAAAAGCTTCTTAGTAAGAAAAGGGGACCCACAAGATAACATGAACAATCAAGGTATTAGTTGATGGATAGGAGGTATCATCACGAGTCGGCCTATTATGACCATGGACATGTAGCGGTATGACATTAACAACTATTTGGTCACCAAGCCAGGGTAATGTCTCTTGGTTGCGTAGCCAAGAGAAAGGGGGTCTCATCACAAGCCATCCTTCTCATTTTCGAGAACTGATTTTTGGATGACACTGTCACCTCTGGTCACCAAGCCAGGACAGTGGCCCTCAACTATTCCCTTGTAGCATAAGAGAAAAAGATCAAAAGAAAGAAAGCTAAGAATAAATGGCAATGAATTGGCTAGGAAACAATTGCGTCCATGACAAGGTGCAACTCACCCTCCACAAACACACCCACAGGTAAGACTATACATTTCCCTGTTATCACATGCACCCCATGCCCAAATATTTATCCCATGCCACCTCATACACTTGCATGATTTGGACTAGACTCCACCTGGGAAACACCCCAAACTTAAGGGGGATTATCCCAATAGGACACCCTGAGACCCTCTCCAAACCTAAACTTGTTAAATTTCATAACATCTTTGAGCATTCGTTTTGGGTTAAGGGGGTTTTGATGCACGTGTTCGAGTGATTTAATTATTGGATGTGATTTACATGCTATGATCGTCGTGAATTATGAACCTCTGGAAGGCGTACTTGTTGTATCTACAGGACCTTGCCTGGTGGACATGTGCACATGAGGGAATGATTATCTCGGACCTTCATGAGGGCTCAAAGCCCATAGATGGACGTTGAAACCCCAACCAGGGGGTAAGAAAAGATGGAGGGATTCTGCCAAGAAGAAGGACATCGCCTTTGGAGGCACTTTGGTGGACCTAGACCTAGGGGATTGTGCCATTCCCATATGAATGTTGGCCTTCAGAGGCCTTGGACGTCACCTATGCATCCCTAGACGTCATCTACTTGTTAGGGTTTTAGTCCAGAATTTAATTTTTGTAAGAAATTGTCTAGGTCAACCTGGTTTTTTGACCTAAAACCTAATTAAGGTCAAGTTTTTGTATAAATAAACAAAAAGTGACATTCGTTTTCAACGAAACTCTCACTTGGGAGAGTGGAGGTCTGAAATTGGTGCCCTCTTAGGGCTGTTGGCTGAAATTATGAAGGCAAATTTGCTTGGAGGCTATTTTGGATGCATCTTTGATCATTTTTGGTGAAGTCATTTGGCAATATAGGGTTTTATGGTATGATTATTCTTGGTGAAGTAAGAAAATATGCTTTTGTCATTTCATTTGAATGGTTATTGTATGTTTTCCTACTCATGGTAAAGATTATGAAATTGCATGCTTAGTAAATCCTAGGAATGAAGAACTTAAGGTGGTTACTTCTTTGCTCTATATTGCTAGTCTTTGCTAAAGAATATTTTACGTTGTCAAGCTCCTAAAGCCCTAAAGTGCACTTTAGAAGCCTTGATCAATTGTGTTGCATTAAAATATAATTCTTAATAAGTCTAAGGAGAAAGGAGGCACTAGGGCCTAGAAGAGCCTACACCCTAATCACCTCACCTTCTCAAAGTTTGGATTCTAGAGAGACTTAAGGTGTTACTCTCTCTAAGTCCATCCTTACTTAGATTAGTATAATCATTGTTGTTGTTTGCTCTAAGTAAATGTTGCTAACTCTTGACTCCATAGACCCATAAATGCACTAGTCTTCACCTCCTACTTGTTGAGAGATCAACCAACACTCAAACCTTAAACCGTTCTCCTTTTACTAACCAACTAACACTAACTTAGTCTAACAGACTGACCTTATTTAATGTTGTCATAATCACTGCTACAGCCATCATCTAGCAGCCTGTTCAAGCTCACTTGACCATTTAAATCAATCCATAATTTGTATGTGGGAAGGTACAATCAATCATAACTAAATTGTGCATTTAATTGCCTATCTAAAGTACATTTATGAAGATTTACTATTTTCTGTCATTACTTTTGATTTGTTGTTGTTACATTCAATTTAGACAGCCTGTTAAAGGTTATTTGCCAATTGAAATATATCTAGAATTTGCATGAGACGAAGTATTATCATTTAGGACTGTTTTCCCCGATATCTAGGGATAACTAGGAGATCATGTCTCGAGGCCCACATGGTCCTAGACATGGAGTACCGAGAGCAGGATTGACTTGAGCATGGCCCTGGAGGGCCCATATTTCTTCTTCTTCATCAGATTTGTCTTGTCAGTAGTAGCACTTTCCATCACCACCGGCCTGGGCTTGCATTTGAGAGAACTCTTGCTCCATGAGGTAATTGGTCCGAGGTATCATGGTATGTGTCATATTTGATTGTTATGACCTTCTTATATATGCATTAGGTTCCTTTCATTTCTGATGACTGCTTGGATCTTACACTAATCTGCTTGACCATTGTTGGGGTGATTGATTGGGTGACTTAGCAAATTGATATTCATGGGTTTTGGTTAGCCACCAAGGGGGATTTGCAGAGCCATCGTCCACTCCCACCATCTTATCATATTTACATCTTATACCCTGCTCATCCATCCCATTCCCCTAGTCTGGCCATTAGGATGACCTTTGAGGGTTACATCTTGTCTTGTGGGAAGAAGGGACTAAAGGCCCAGGGGGTAAAAGCAAATGGTAAAAGATAAAAGCCATAGGAAATAAAACCTAGAGATGCTTCGCCCAGGGGATCCCCGAGAAGGAAATAAAAAGCCTCTCGATAAGAAATTAAGGGACCCTAAGAAAAATAATAATAAAAACAAGACCTAACCAAGAGGATGGGAGGTATCATCACGAGCCGGCCCATTATGTTCATAGGTATTTAGCAGTATGACATTGCCACTATTTGGTCACCAAGCCAGGGCAGTGACCATTGGTTGCATAGACAAAGGAAAGGGGGTCTCATCACGAGCCAACCTTATCATTTCCGCGAAGATACCAGTGGGTAACATTGTCAGCTCTGGCCACCAAGCCAAGGTAGTGTCCTCTAGTCAGACCTTGAAGTAAAAAAGAAAGAAAAGCAATAAAATAAAAATGAGGCAATAAAGGGTTTGGAAAAAATGCATCCATGACGGGTACAACTCGCCTCCTACAAAGGCACCCATAGACAACACCTGCCCTTGGTCTTACTATGACTAGACATCCCTAAAAACCATATCACCACATAAAACATGGCTTGAATGATCTTTTGAGGAAACTTTCCATCTCTTGTGGGTTTCCTTAGCTTTGTATAGGTTATTCTGTCGGTTTCCTTAGCTTTGTATAGTAGATCTGTGTAATATCTTTGAGATCTTAGATGATATGTTAGGGATTTCATGCATATATTTGATAACTTTAATGATGAAATATGATTTACATTGCTATGATCTCTAGGACTAATGAGCCCATGGAGGGCGTATTTTTTTATGTGAAGGACCATGCCCGACGGACAAGTACCAGAGGACCAATACACATGGGGAGATGATTAGCTCGGACCTCCATGGGGCTGAAGAGCCCATCAGATGGTTGTTGGGATGGCAAAGGCAGGACAACGTCATGATGAGCCCTTGCATGAAGAAGACAGAAGGACACCCTCACCAAGACACTTTGGCAGAGATTGACCTAGGGGGGATCACCCCTTGTAGATGAGCTGATGGCCTTGATGGACAGGATGCCACCTAGGACAAGTTGGGTGTTTTCTGGAGCAGATGGTAGTGTGTTGGGCTTGTTTGGCACGTGTAGCAGGTTGCAGGAGCCCCAGAGGGGCCAACATTTTTCTCCTTGGATGTTGATCATGCCCAAAAAGGGCCAATGTCTCCCTCAGAGGGGCCTCACGTCTCCTCTTTTAGCTTTTACTTTGGCATTTTAGCATTTAATGTGACAAATAATGGAATATTGTTAAGTCAGCCTTGTCGACTGTTTTTAATGACCTATTTTGTAAATTAAGGTCATTTGGATAATATATATTGAGGACGTTGAGCCTCATTTTGATAGAACCTAACTTGCTCTCTTGTGAGAGTGATACTTTTAGTCTTTTGTCTTGTTATTGGCTCTTGGAGTTGAGGCGCTACTCTTGGAAGGATTATCTTTGGCATGCATATGGTGTTTTTATCATTGGAAGGTGTTACAACTAGGGTTTGA
>ML828037.1:95318-110367 GCA_009831015.1 Picea engelmannii | reverse complement strand
ATTTTTGAGGAACTATGAGGGCTGCCCAACAGGTCTGTCTTTGACCTCTTGTTGGGCTCTAAGTTTCATCAATCAAATCTGTCCTTTGCTGCGTTTTAGGACAGCAAACAGGTCTGTTCAAATCTGCCAAGAATTCTGCCCTCGACTGATGGATATATGCTCTTTTAAGGTGCCCTTGCAAGTAGTTTTAGTAACCCAGTGTTAGTACATGCAAACCTCAAAACATATAGCACTCCTCTAGGATCTTAACAAGCTCCTAACGCTGATCTAAACAACTAAGCATACATGAAAAATGAACACAGGTATTTTTGGTCAACACGACCCTAGATAAAAAACCCTTCAGGGGAAACCAGTTTGGAGATAGATGTATATAGAAGATTTCAAAGCAAAATGTACAACAAGGAAAACATATACAAGTGAACCTAGTACAATAGCAACCACACTTGGATGCTTTGGAGTCCCTTGAAGACGTGCCTGCTAGCCCTTTGAAGTAAGGCGCCCTTTGCCTTGGTGCGCCCTTCTTCTCTTGCTAATTCCTTGGCCCTCTTTCCTTGCGCTTGCCTTTGCCTTTGCCTTTGCTTGAACCTTGCCCTTTGCCTTTGCCTTTGCCCTTTGTCTTGCACCATTTACACAAGAGTGCCTCCCTCCATGGCTTGGTGCGCACTATGCTCAAGTGTGCCCCTCCTCTAGCAAAAACTCAAACCATGTATGCGCCCCCACTTTCCTTGCGCCCTCCACTCCTCTAGAGTGTGTCTCTCCTCTAGCAAGTGAGACTCCTCAACAAGGTGCACCCTCTCCTCAAGCTTGATGTGCCTCCTCTCACAAGATGTGCCCCTCTCCCTTAAGAATGCGCCCCTACTCAAGATAGTGCCCAACCTCCATGGTAGACTCTCCAAGGAAGCTTGCACCTCAACAACGGCTTCTCCTCAAAACATAGCCTCCATCCTCATCCCTTTGCTCCTCTCCCAACTCTCTTGGTGAACAAATGAAGGAATGAGCCTCTCTTTGACACTTGCGCCCCTCTTGAACCATCCATAAGGAAAACTAAATAGTAAAGATGGATGGCTAGGATCAGCCCAAGCCATCTCTAATCAATGGGTGAGATCTCTCCAAAAGAATCTCACCTCAAAACCCACTTTTGGTTAAGTTCCCTAAGTTCACTTTATGTCTCCCAATTCACCCACAAAGTAAATTAATAGTCACTTTAGGCTAAAAGTGACAAATTTCACTTTTGACTTAAATCTCCTAAGTCAAAGTGAAATTAGACATGAAGTACAAGGTACAATGGTACAAACATTTCCCTCTTGTGTTTAGAGACCCAAAACCACAAGGGGACCACTTTCCAAGGTACCCAAAACTCAACAGAGGGGACATGACAACATCCCATCTTTTTAATGTGCATCCCAGATCTGAGCTTGCTTTGGGAACTATAAAATTTGCCCAAAACTGCGGAAGGTTAGAATACTAAATCATCCTCAAATTGATAAATTATAAATCTCTTTGCTGGGGTTATTTTGATGGAGCTAGTGAAGAAAAGGGTTCTGTCTGTGGTGCTGGAGGCTCGTTTTATATCTCTGATGGTCATTACTTTGTCTTTAAAGCAGGTCTTGTCAGGGGCTATAACAATTATTCAGAGTTGCTGGCTTTGAAACTACTCCTGAAACTGGCAGGGGACCAAGGGACCTCTCAGCTGTAGGTTTATGGGACTCTGGGGTGATTATAAACTGGATGAAGGGTAGGTACAGGCTTGGGAACCTGCAATTGCATCCTATTCTGGAAAATGTTAAAGGAATGGTAACCCAGTTTACACACATATTTCGTGAGCCTAATTCTCAAGCAGATGACCTAACAAAGGCTGGCCTCTTGATGGGAGTTAATACTGTTCAAAATCACAGAGTTCCAAGCAGGCAGCATTCAGACTGAAACTCAGCAGAATGTAGATGTTTAATTTCTCTCTTAAAGAAGTGCTGTAACCTGTTTACAAGCTGAATTCACAGGCAGGCAACATTCAGGTCTCTGTTGCATGAAACTCCTAAACTGTCTACGTACCAGTACCAGAAACTAGCGGAAACTCACAAAGGCTGGCCTCTTGATGGGAGTTTATACTGTTCAAAATCACAGAGTTCCAAGAAGGCAGCATTCAGGCTGAAACTCAGCAGAATGTCGATGTTTAATTTCTCTCTTAAAGAAGTGCTGTTTACAAGCTGAATTCACAAGCAGGCAACAAACAGTATGTATCTCTCAGGCAGGCAACATTCAGGTCTCTGTTGCAAGAAACTCCTGAACTGCCTACGTACCAGTACAAGAAACTTGTGGAAACTCATAAATGCCTCAGAAACTTCTTGAAAACCCCCAAGTACCCATGAGGGGCATGGATCCTATAGGAAGTCTAAAGAACCCTAATCTATGGAAAATGAAGACAAATTAACCTCTAATCTGTTTCTAACCTACCTACAAATTAACCTATCATTCTTATTTTATTACAAGATAATGTGTTACTTAAAAAGAAAAAAATAATAATATATATATATATACTGCATTTCCCCCAACAATCCATTTGTGGGGGGGTCACGTTTCCAGGTGTTCCGTTTCCAAAACTAGTACATGTTTCGTGTGACTTAGATTCAGGCAGATATTTAAGTTCCAAGCAGGCAACATTCATGCTGAAACTCAGCATAGTTGCAGGGGTTATAAAAAACTCGATCCTTTAATGCTGATATTTGGTTTATATTGTTGTGTAGTTGGTAATGAGAATAGGTGAAACCTGTAAAGGATCTCCTTTTAGTAACGTTTTTGGCTATGAAGACAGAAGATCTGCAAAGTTTTGGCTTTGTCATAAAAGTCTGATGAGATTTAGCAGGGGTTTTGCTTGATCTGCAAGTTGATTTTGGTTTAAGGGTATACGGAGTTCTAATGACTTGCAAATGCCGATAAGAACAAGTGCAATCCTGTAGAAGTTATCATTTTTGTAATGATATAGACAGAAAGACTAGTGTCTGTGATGTATTGGTTTTGTCATTTAAGTATGATGTTATAAGAATTAGTAGGTGATAGGCTACTGCTGGAAGTTGATCATTGTTTATGGTTTTCACAAAGATAGCTCCCCTGTCTTTGAATATACTGATGTAATCAGAATGCTGTACAAGTATATAGAGAATGTACTCGTTTTATTATACTAATAAAATGATATGACTTTTTTCCAAGAAAAAAAAATATTGATTAGTAATGTACTAGTGTAGTGTCAAGACCAGAGTGTGGACTGAGAATTATGACGAGGATATAAGGAGAACAGAACGAGAAATGGGTCTTCTAATTAGATTTCTGGTAACAAAAGTTAATAAGGATCTAAGTTAGAGAGGATGTTGTGACTTTGTTGTAAATGCATTGTACATTATTTTTTCCAATATTAGGGATAAAAAAACACTGCACCGTTAATGACAAATCTCAGGACCTGCAAACAAGTCGCCCCACCGAAAAAAAAAAACAGATAAACTCACCTTTTCCAGCAAAAGGGCCTCCTTTGGGCATGTAGGAAATACCAAAAGTCCGATGCCCACCATCCCCAACCCATAGCAACCTAATGCTATGATAAGATATACTGGCAACTACACAAAAGCCAATCCAAACAGTTAAAATCTCTCTCGCATACATATAAAAGTAATGTTTTCCTAATAATTGTTTATCTAAATAGAAAGAAAAATGGAAAGAGAATGAAAGTACCGACCAGGAGAGCATCTTGTGGGGAAATGAGAGAGGACTGCAGTAGGCCGATCCACACCGCCAAAAGGAATGCAAGCAATCCTGCAATTTTGAGAATATGCCTCATCTCTGCTTCTGTTAATAAGTATTCGATGTTTAATTTCTCCTCAAAATGCCCAGGTTGGTTTTTTTCATGGTAAATGGACGAAAGGATTGAAGACAGGATGGCCTTGTCAAAGCCCTGACTGTGTGATTATGTGTGGTAAACAGGATGGAAAACAAATGCCCAAACCGGGAAATTATGTAAAAAGGAAAAGGGTGTTGGCATCCTAAAGTTGAATAAATAAAAGATGAAAATGTGGATTTGAACATAAATTAAAAATATTTTAAAGAAATGAATGACGAGGATATGATTCATTAGTTTAGATACCTTAATAGGTTTAAATTATGATTTAAAATGGTGGAGTTTATAAGGATTGAATATAAAATATGAATTTAAAATTAATATTTTTATTATAATAATAATAAATTAACATTTTTTTAAATAAATTTTTAGGTATAAATAAAAAAAAATTGACCAAGTTAAAAACTGTAAATTGAATTAACTTAGATACAGTTTAACTATGTATCTATCAAGTAAGTGGAGGATCAAATTTTTAGAAGTACAAACTTTAACCTTTCGTCTAAAATAATAATAAAAAATTTAAAAAAAATAATAATTATTTAGACTTTTTCTATTTATATAATTATTTAACTTCAAAAATATTATATATATATAATTAACAAGCCTAGATCCATGTCAAACCAATTAATCTTTAGGTTTTAACTTTTAATATTTTTTTAATTTTTGCACTCTAAAAAAAGTTTGTACTTTGAGAGATTTGATCTCTCTACTCTTAAGATGGATTTAGGTTGGTTAATAATAATGATGATATAGAGAGAGTTAAATAATTATATATAGAGAGTCCACATAATTTTTTAATATTTTTTTATTATTGTTTTTTATATTTTTTTTTTTATTGTTTTNTTTTTATAATTGTTTTAATGTTTTATTATTATTTTAATGTGTTAAAAATATATTCTTCTTTTTTAAGATAATTAAATTATTTAGAAAAAATTGGGGTGGCAGGAGCGGATGGGGTTCTTCTCGGGCCTAGAAAAAACATCAAGTTTACTTTTTCATGGAGTCTTGGCTTGGCATCCAATAACCAAGCATAAGCCTACACACTATTACAAGGGGTCACCTTAGCTAGCTCCCGAAATGTTAAAAATCTGTATCATTGTGGGGGATTCTAAAAACACAAGTTGTCATCTTTGGGGCTTGATCCCACAAGATGCAAGGTTGAGATCCATCTTCCATCGCATCTAATTAGCACTTCGGTCTATATTGCAAGTGGAATCCTATTATATCTTTCGCATGAATAATTCATTAGCCAACATCTAGGCCAACAAGGCAATTCATGGAAAAATGGGGGACATCTTAATCAACAGTCAACGTTCCTTCCAGCCTATTCCTTAATGTCCCTCCCTCAAATTTTGTATCATTTAATGGAAATCCAAGTGGTAGACCCACGTCCTTGGAACATCATGCAGTTGTCATGCTCCTCGTCGCCCCAAGTTAATTTGGTATGCCCGCCCCATTATTATATTTCGCCCCCATACTCTCTTTTGGATCAAAGTGGGATTATTTAGCTTGTGATGGATATGATCGCCTGGCAAAGCCATCATGGGTTCAAGTGGGTTTAGTGTTGGATGTTATGGGTCGTTATGCCTCAGGTGGAGTGCAAGTGCCCTTTAGTTTGTTCTCGTTCGGTCTGTCTAGTGGTGTTGATTTTGCTCCCTTCCTGCTCTTGTAGTCTCGCAGTTGTTTTTTGTGGCCCTTCCCTGCTAGCCCAAGGCTGCTCTGTTGGTCCTTCCTTTATGGCCCACCGAAAATCCAAAGAATCTAGGGTGGCTCATGTAGATTTTTATTGACAAAATCAGAAATATTTCATTCACACATTTCGTCAAACACTTAGCAACCTAGAAATAACTGTCTTCATAAATTTCAGAAATGCATACCCACATTCATAAATTTCCATAAGCAGAAATACACATTGTTAAGCAAAATATGCAGCGGAAATACACAATGGACAACAACCCATAACTCACAGAAATTTAGGCAAATGTCAGGGAAAACTCCAATGTGGGGAAACCCAACGAGAGAGAGAGAGAGAGATATTATTATTTTGCTTCAAGAAAATTTAGAACGGCATCAATAACACTTTTCAACCAAGAGAAATACCTCTTACAGCACAAAATATGTTCCCCACAAATTTGTCTTCAAAACCGTGGCATAGTCCGTACAGCTGTACGGATTTGCTGAAAGTTGGCACCTCGAAATTCGTGCCACAACAGCCAGTTGTACATTTCCTTCTATACAACCATCCTCCTTCAGAAAATTCTTCAAGAGCTGCCTCGAAAATTGTGCCCAACCTTGCCTTGATTTTTGTGCCTCAAGAATGTTGTTGTACGGCCTGTATGGATTCGTACAGTACGGCATGTCCCAGCAAATAACACTGCAGCAAATCAAAACAAAAAATGCCTCCTTGGGATTTGCGCCCTAGCTCTCTTGGGAATCGTGCCCTTCTTGATGCTCACTTTCCTCTCTCAAGCAATCTCTCAACTCAACTCCTCTCGTCTTCTCTGGTGTGTTCTTCTCACATCCCTAAGCATGTATATGTACTCTTCTCTTTTCCCAAGAAACCCTAACTTACATAACCAACTCAATCTAATGGCTATCATAAGTCTAATCTGAGGGCTCATATTTAATGCTCCTCATTAATTACAAAATAAGTGATAAATGCTCATTAAATACTTTTTGGGTCCCACAACTTAAAATCACTTTAAGTTATAAAGTACATTCACTTTATAAAAGCACTTTATTTAAAAGTAGCTTTGCAAATAAAACATATCTAGGAATTATGACTTTATGTCCTCCCCATGACAAAACACAAAAACATGAATGAGGACATCCCTTGTTATATTTCAACAGCTCATTCTCTGTATGAGTGTGAAATCGAGGAACTTCAGAACTCGTTCAATTTCCTCCAAATTCAATTTGCTAGCTTGTGAGCTTAGGTGGAAACCATATTGGATCTTTTAATCAAGCACGTGGAATTAATGCAGTAGGTTCAAGACAAGTGTGGAACGCTTCATAGCTAGATTGAGGTCCTTCGATCTAGACACCATCATGAAATGCAAATTCCCTCTTCATCGGCTCAATCTGACATGGCTTCTTCACCTCCTGTAGAATTCAATCTACCATACCTAAATGTTCCAGTGCCAGGGGTAGCTTCAGAAGACAATGGCTTGGTAGGCTCTCCTCCAACAAGTTAATTTGGATGGAGTGTTCCTTTATCTTTATCCTTAGAGTCTTTTTTCCAGGTTTATTCTGTAAAGTTCTTCTAAAGTTCTCTGAACATCTGAAGTATTCACTTTTAATTCAATTTAGTTACACTTATGAGCCCTCTATTGGCCTAGTTCTTATCAGAAGGTGCCCTTCCTTATTGTATCTCCACTACATGCTTTTGTCACAGATTTTGCTAATATTAAATCTTCTAGTTCTTGTTAAAAATAATAATTAGAAAAAACTCTCCAATTATCTTATACATGAATTATCTTTAATAAAACATTATTAAGTGACTTATGGTCAATTTGTAAATCAGGTGACCAAATTCCTCAATGCCTAGGTTTAATTCCCTTAGGACATGTTGGCGTGCTAATGGGGCAAATTTGTTATGCTATATTGTAATACATCATAATCTAATCTACCTAAAAACATGTCATTGTACTTATACAACCAATTTGTTACATTTTTGGCTGCTTATTGTCGGGCTAATGCAATCAATTTATTGTGCCATTGAGAAAGTGTTATTGAGTTAATTTCGAAATTTTTTGTGCTAATGAGGACTTGTTGTTGTCTTAATGCAGAGCAATTTGTCATGTTGTCAAGAACATGCCATGCTAATGCAACCAATGTGTTGCACTTCCGAGAACATAGTTGTGCCATCAAAAACATATTGTCCTAATATGACTAGTGCGTTGTGATTTCTTGTAATATCTCATGGTTCAATCCTTGTGAGAATGTGATATTGTGTTGAACCAACCAATTTGTTGTGCTACCTTGAAAATTATCATAATTTAATTCACCCAAGAACATGTCTTTGTATTAAAACAAACCAATTTGTTGTGTTATCGAGAATATGTGTTGTGCTACCAAGAACATGTTGTTGTGCTAATGCAAAGAATTTGTTGTGTCATTGAGAACATATTGTGTTAATGCAACCTATTTTTTACTCTATTGAGAACATGTTTGTGCCATCTAAAACATATTATTGTGCTAATATGATTGTTGTGATTTCTTGTAATATTTTACAGTTCAATTCTTGTGGGAACATGTTATTGTGTTGATGCAACCAATTTGTCATGATATCTTGTAATATCTCGTAATTCATTCCACCCAAGAACATGTTATTATACTAATGTGACCAATTTGTTGTGTTGTCCTATAATACCCCATAATTCAATCCACCCAAAAATATGTGATTGTGCTAATACAACTAATTTGTTGTGCTTCCAAAAACGTGGCATCGTGCTAGTGTGACCAATTTGTCGTGTTACTAAGAACATGTTGTCATGCTAATGCGCCAAATTTGTTGCACTGCTAAAAACATGGATATGTCATCGATAACCTATTGTCATGTTAATATGACCAATTTGTTGTGCAATCCACCCAATAGCATATTGTCATGTTAATATAACCAATTTATTAAATTATCTTGTAATATATCATAGTTCAATCTATCTGAAACATGTTGTCATATTAATGTGACCAATTTGTTGTGTTGCTTTTTATCGTTTCATAGTTCAACCCTGAAAAACATTCCACTGCACTCTTTTAAACCAATTTGTTGTGTTATTTCGTAATATTTCATCGTTCACTACCCAAAAACACATTATTATGCTCATGCAACCAACTTATTATTATACTTGTTGCTTGTGGAGGTATATAGCGATGGATATGTCGTTAACTAGCTATTAGTTCGACATCGACCAAAAAATTTGTAAGGTTTTCCCAAAATGTAACATTAGAGTTTGATTTATTTATTTTTTAATTATTTGAAAACATTTTTTCGACATGTTATTGGCTCTTCAAATGAATCCCTTATTGCGTCAGTGACAACAAGAAATAAATGCAATGCTATCTTCTCTGTCTGCAATTGCCTAGGCGGCGGCGAATCAACGATAAATAAATGCAACATTATCTTGTCTATCTGCAATCATATAATCAGAGTATTAAGGACACTGTAATCAAGATTCTTGGCCACTTGTGCAGTGATTGAGCTAATTATCCTCTGCGAAATCACAAACTCCAAGATACATGCACACACATAACCTCCACACTATGACATATACTACGTTAATACGCTTTTCCTTTGGCTTTTCGTTTTGCGTTCACTTAAATGCCAACTATATGGATCGATATCGTGTTTTGATGATTTTTTATATGGACCGGTAATGTGTTTTGATGTGTGTAGTCGACAACCGAAAAACTCCATATCTAACTGTTAAAAAATGAAATGGACATTGTATATATAGACTTGTAAAAAAGAAATCCAATTGATCTTAAACAATCCTTGGAGTTAGGAATTGGAAAGCATGATTCGTTTGTATTTAACAATTGAATTTACTCTTGAATGGGGAGTTGTTTGATAAGTAGAATTATGGAGAATATTTTGCTTACTATAGTCCAGTAGGTGTTAGGAGTTGAATTTGGAATCCTGTATTTGCACATGCTTAACTTGCAACTGTATTGATTTTTAAATTACCTTTGCAATTCTATCGATGCAGATTATGTGAATCTATTAAGAGAGTAGAATATTTTTTCCCAAAAAAAGCTCAAGCACACACTTCTACCGAGCAATTATGAAATATTTCAAATTTTAAATCTACTTCCTTCCACTTGCCATTGGCCCACTATTCTTTTTCAGTTCAATAATAAGCGTGTAGTTGGACTGCACTGAAATATTTCAAATATACTTCCTCCTACTTGCCATTGGTCCAATATTCTTTATCAATTCGGTAATAAGCGTGTAGTGGAATGGACTACACCTTATTTTTATATAGAAAACGTAACAGTTCTTTAAATTTTAAAATATTGAAACATTACCTGATAAAACATTTCTATCTGCCATGAATTGCTTGACTTGGATTTGCATTGATAAACCAGTGAGGAAGATTCGAGCTACTTAACCACTAGATTAGTTGTCAACTACAACGAATAATAGAGCATCACCTACACATAGTTATGATAACGACACTCAATTAAGAATAAAAGTGAACTTAGTACTGAAAAATAGTTTGAATGACAATGGCCCATGACTCGTAGAGCCTTGCACAAATCATAGTTGTGATATTTTTAATTGTCATCTCCTACTGAACTCACTTCTCTAAACAAAACCCACTGTCCTATATGTATGTTTATTATCCTCGGTTATCAGAAAATTTGTAGTTGGATGCTTCAACCCCTTTTCTTCCCAATAATAAGAAGCCTATCACATGAAACCTCTACGCGAGTAAGGCTTAGTGTTTCAAGCTTTGTTGCATTAATAGTAGTTGGTTGTAGTTAGTTTGGGAATTTGTGTTATATTCGATGCAGTTATTGCAGCATAGTCCTAGCAATAAGGCCATCTGAAAAAACAAATACATATGATCGTTATAATTTCATTTAATATTCATCTTCTTTAGGTTGTGATACTACCGTGCATTTGCTATTTCTACTGTGATCATATCGTGCATTTGCTATTTCTATTTTTCTTTACTGTATATATATAGTATTTCCATAATCAAGGAACTTTTATTCTCACAACACTGTATACAACGTAACAACCACCGAAACACATTTTGCACTTTAGCGTTTTATTGGGCACCATTATTGTATACAACTTTTTTCTATTTTTCTTTTCTATGTATACAGTGAAGAGTTTCTATTAGTGGGTTTAGTTGTGGTTCAACCGTAAACAAGTGAGTTCTTCTACATTGTTTTTTCAAGTTTGATTTTCAGCCAATAATATTCTTTCATTTATCCGGGAGATTTCATACATCAATCAAGGATTTTCAGCCAATAATATTCTTTCATTTATCTTGGAGATTTCATACATCGATCCAGGTTCAATTTCCTAGTAATAGTATTCTTACTTCACACTTGGGAGTTTTCTTATACTAACCCAAGTTCAATTTCTAGGTAATGGTGATCTTACATCTTACCTAAAAATCAGATAATGCTCCTACGTCTCTTCTGGAAATCCTCCTTTAACGACATGCCCTAGAAACTCAATACAACTAGAAAACTTTGTGGTGGACCATATCGTGTTTTCAAAGACATTGCAACAATTTGTATGTTTAGTTCATAGAAATGTGATTGCAAAATCATTATGCATTGAAGTAGTCATGGCGGGCATTGCATTTGTTACGTTGCATTGATATGTCTCAGAAAACTTTGAGTTTGATTTGGTTTGAACTAACAACGATTATTTTCAAGGCAGGTGAATCTCCCGCAAAGTAGTTTATTGGAGATTGTCCCAGTGCAGTCGTTGCACCAGCCTTCTATAAATAACATGGGTCGATTATTTCAGCCATCAACACCTCCAGAGGTTGAGCAAAGTTTTAATGAAAATGCATATCCATTCATTTTCAATATCTTTTTGATAATATGGATCTCCAAATGTTGATAAAGAAGCATCAACATACATTTAAGAAGTATCAAACCTATATATAAAAGGAATATCTACTACATATTTAAATTTGATTTGTAACCATTGATTGTAACAACTCTCGGCAAGGGGCAACAACATGGGCTGCCAAAGTCACTGTCAAATCTCTAACAACCCCAAAAATACCTCTCGGGGTGTAATGAGGGACTTGCAACTATTCTCTAGTCATTCTGGTGGTTGGATAGATGGGTGCAGATCTAGATAGCATATGGTTGTTTTATCATTTTCTTAAGTGTGGCAGGTATGTCGATAGGTAAATCTTGTTTTATAATGTAATAAGTCATGATTTAGATCATCATGTTCTAATATGATTGATTTGTTATCTTATCTTATATTATCTCATAATTCAAACCCCCACAACATTTTATGTTGTTAATATGACCAACGCATTGTGTTATATTTTAAAATTTCATAGCTTAATTCCCTCAAGAACACTCAATCATACTAATGTAGGCAATTTTTTATCCAATCTTAAAATATCTCATGGTTTAGTCTCCCTAAAAAACAAATTAATTAATGTGTTGGTGTGGCCAACTAGTGCAACTGTATTGTAATTTCTTATAGTTTATACCGTCGAGAACATGTTGTGTTAATACGTCTGATTTGTCGTGGTATCATATAATATCTCATGGTTCAATTACCTTGAGACCACGATGTTTAGTTAATGTACCTAATTTGTTGTGTTATTTCGTTATATCATATAATTGACTATGAATTGGGTCTAGTTTGGGTGGTTGGAAGAAATGATTGTTATCCTCTCCACTTGGGTTCAATTCCTGTAAGTGATATGTTGATATCTTAATGAGTATATTTTTGTAATGGCTTTGAGCCATGTTGTTGACCAACCTTATGCCCTGGAGATTCTAGGGTTTAGCATGGGTACCATCATTGAATTGAGGGAAAGTACTCGGGGGTTTTCCCCAGGCAATATAATATATAAAAAAAATCTTATAGTCGACTAAGCCCAAGCAATTTGTCATAGGCAGAAAAATGAAGGTAATTTTTTTTTGCAAGATAAAAACTCTCTGAACACAACTCCTTGGCCAAAGGTTCCTAATTTATAAAGCCTTGTCATTCTTAATTAATTTTTGCATCGCAACTACGTTTGAACTTAATCATATGATGTAGCATAGTAGTTTGCGTTGACTTGTTTGGATCAATGTTTTTTTTAATAGAAAATGGGGAAAATTTGTATTAAAAGAGTTGTCGTTGTAGCTAAACAGTGTGGATTGCAAAACCTGTTAGCTTAAATATTCAAACAAAAATGGTTAGCTTTGTTATCCACCAAAGAGAAAGCATGTAGATGTCCAAAAGTATTACATCTCAATAGTTCATACATGTATACAATCTTTAAAAAACACCAAGAATGCTATTTATTTTGAAAAACATAATATTTATTGGAAGACATGGTTATTGTTAGCCTCTTCCAATCCCAGGTTGGTAGGATGGAGCTCCTAATTTCATATGTCTATGTTCTTAAACATTTGGTGGTTAGTGTCATCTTCTTGGAGCTCTAGGTGGAAAAAAATTGTGGACAACCTGTAGTTTGAGGCTATTGAACAATGTCCCTTTCTAAGATTAAGTACCAATTCTCTTATGTAATACCCCTATGTCGAACCCCAATTGTAATGAAAATGTAAACGTACAAATAGGTCGATGAGCCATCAACACTAAGTTTTGGGTTCTGTTTGTGCGTGTGCACAAAAGGTGGAGTGTGTGCCTGATCCAGGAGGATCTCGATGGCCACCCACCTTGTCTAACCGGATTAAAACATTTTTTTGGTAACTTACTATTTTGAGCGGTCCCAACTTTCGTGGCCATTTTGAGGGCCTAAACGAAGTTTTTTCATGATCAGACACCTCCATGATTGCCAATACCTTTGATTGAGCCACCTAAATGAAGCTCCTCATCAATACCTTTCTAACGAGCTATTGTTCGCCCTAAACGAAGATCGTATGCAAAAGTTACGACCCCGAGAAGTTGATGTACTAACTTACTCCAACGGGGTGGGGCCCACATGACTTGTGGCGCTTCATCTCCTAGGGTTAGGTTTTTGGATGTCTAGGGTTTTAGAATTCATGTTTATTGTAAAAAGGCCTTCGGAGCCTCATTGTACTCATCTTCTTGCGAATGAGCGTAGCTGTCACATCTCTTCTCAAAGATAAGCTGCCACCATTCTAGCAAGCTTGTTTTCAGTCTGCATTTTATAGTTTTTAGCATATTTCTTATTGAATAGAAGTCAAGTTTTATTGTTTCTCTATTATTGTTCACTGTTTCTCTGTGTTAACGTTATAAATCTGTGGTTTTTATTTCATTTTTCTCATAAATCTGGATCAGTGCCCAGCTCATAGATTGCGCGCACATGGGGAAGTGCGTGAGGATTGTTTTGAAGTGCACATCAGACCGGGTTTTGTAGCCAGGATATTTTGGGGCCAAAGAGCCTTTATATTATGTATTTTGAGGTCGGAATGCTTGTGTGGTTATTAGTGGGACAAAATGTTGAGTTTTGTGCGTATGCACCAAGGGTGGAGTGTGCGCCCATTTCATAGTTTTGTGCGCACTTGAATAAGTGCCTCGAATGCAAAAAGGGCAGTGAGCCTATCTTTGTAAAATTCAATCACACTCAAATAATTAATGAAAACATATCACCATGCATAGACCAATCAAACAAAAAGAGACGAGGGGCTTAAACTCCACTAGAAAAGGGAAAGGGGATAAGAGTTAGAAAGAGGGAATATTTTAATAATATTTTCAAAAGTATAATTTATGGGATATATATTTATCCTAAGTTCCTAAGGGATGGGAACGAGTCACCAAGTGGAGCGAAGCTTGTTCTTAAGGTGACAAGTGTCTAGTTTTTAGTCATGCAAAATATATTGTTGAATCTTAGTGTATTTCAGGGGGATTCACTCATTCCGAGAGGGAGATACCAACTATCCTCTGCTAGCATCTGTATTTTGTTGTAACCTAGTGCCATTGCATATCCATGTGCTTTGGAATGCTTGTGTGCTATTGAAGAAGCGGGTTGTCAGGCCCATAAACATTCTCTCTAGGTGAGATATCTATTGGGAATTGTTTTCCAAGGTGCCCAACTGCAGCTACAGGGCTCTGAGACTTCTTGTCTGACCTGTTGTTGAAGCCTTGGAAGGGAAGTGAGGTAGCTGAAGGACTGCTAAGCAGAGAAGGGGCACACTTATTGGGGTGGGAAAAGCATGTGGGGAATGAGGGACTATAGGTTGTTTGTTGGGGTTGGCTCCTTTGTCTAAATATTTTGACTATTGATATACCATATCTTGGCTTAGGACCTTAGCCTTGGTGGAGTTTAAGCCCCAACTCAAGGGTGACCTGTTGTTGAAAATTATGAGCAACAAAGTCTATTGTTGTGAGGAACGTCTGAGGTCTGCACATGGTTGGTGGATTACAACAAAAGATAAGTTTCTTCTTATGTGTAATGTTATAACCCTATAATTTATAGGATCAACTGTTGATTGTATTTTTGTTCCCTTCAGTGTTTTTTATTTGCAAAGATTACTACA
>ML828037.1:77844-94478 GCA_009831015.1 Picea engelmannii | reverse complement strand
GGGGGGGTCCGGAATGAAACAAATCCAGGCGGGCCCCATCGCAACGTGGCATCATCTCATTGCGTCCAAACTCCCCCTCTCCAAACATTTACCGCCTATCAGTGTTACAATTCACCACCACCCTTTGCAAGTTCCACGTCACGACCCCGTCAGCTTGTCCCATCCATCTAACCGTTACAGGTCATATCTTTCTCGTTCTCTTTCCAATCACCAGTGCACACGTCGACCAGAGGTACACTTCAGACGTCCTTCATCCTGCACTCTCATGCTCCAAACGACCCATTGGCCATTTATGACTGGCCACATACCCGTTGTCCATCTGACCTATCCTTGTTCGCCCAAACAGATACCCGTCCACTCAAATTCAACCTCGTTTCGGTCATCTCCCATTCCATTCACATTCCCTGCGTATCAAGAGATTCATTTTCCTTCGCCTCTGCAACGCCTCATTTAGCCACAACCATCACCAATAACATTTTGTTTGAAATTGTAGGTACTCTTCACAACAATGGCGCCAAAATTCAAGAAATCAGAAGCCGGGGAAAATCCTTTCCCCCACCTCCTGTCGACCTCGACAAGATCCCATTGGCCGACAAAGATCATCTGATATCAGACATCAGGTGCGAAGTTGAATTCGCGGAGTTGCAGTCATGGCTCAAAGAAAATTTTCTTAGATCAAAGCGACGAAATCGAGCTCTGGGAATCCAATCTTCCTTTATATCTTTTCCCCCAGGTCCATCATTTCCATGAATTTGGAAGAGACAAAGATTAATAGGTTGAAAAGGGAGGTTGAAAATCTCCAGGAACTCAAATCCTCTTTCCAAACAAGATATAATGTTGAGAGACAGGCAGCAGAGAAGCTTAAGCAGGAAATACAACAGCTCTAGAAACAAACAGTGGCAGGCAAGACATTAGCAGAGGCTAAGGAAAACATATGGATAGATATTGCAAAATCCATAAATGAAATTTGGCCCATGGTGCAAATCATGTTCGAGCAACATGATCTGGTGTTAAAGAGTAGGCAAGCCATTGACAGGATAAACACAGAGTTGGGTGAGATGCCCTCAGCGGCCAACGAGATCATCAAGTTTCTGAACTCCAAAACCAAAGAAGAGCTGGAAGAATTGAAAGTCGAAGACAGAACAAAGACTATCCTCGAGGTTAAAAGAGTATTGACTAAAAGGGGATTGATGTTACAGTTGGAGGAAAAGGCTCAGAACATGGACATTGGAGTTCAAAGATTTTTTAGCAAGATTGAAGCCTTGCAAAAAAAGGGTCTTCCTGATCTACATGTCCTAAATGATAAACTAATGACTCTGTCCGATTACAAGCAAAGGATCGCCACCGTGGCCAAATATAGTTCCAAGTTTTCAGGGATACAGGGCAGCATCATGGGCAAAGCATTCTTGGAGACTTTGTAGCATGACCTCAGCATTCAGCACGAGATCAAGTATGTCTTCATCATCAAGCCGACTTTTGCTAAATACACCGAGATGGACGAAGTTTACCGCCGGTTATTGAAAATTACCATCCCAAGCACATAGAGATGGGATGAGTTGTGCGATTTGATTGAGTAAAGGCAACGCCCCATCCATCTCATCATCCATCTCATCATCCATCTCAATGTCCATCACAGTTGAGGTCATCAGAATGACTCAACAACGGTCTTCCCTGAAATCAGCATGAGAGATTCAACACATCATCATCGGTTACTACATTTCTGCATCTTGTTAGATTAGTTAGTTAGACTCAGACTCTTTCACGTTCTAATGATTAATGACAGGGTCGTTGCAACTTTTATTATAAATATTTCTCACTTAGAAGTAGGAGTGGTTGTTGATCTTTACGCCCGAGCAAGCTCTAGTTGCTGTAATTTTTATCAAGAAGTTATTCCAGTAATACAAAGAGAAGTTTCACAGGATTCTTGCGTGTCCATTGTTAGTGAAGTTCCCTCTGTTTGCGTACACGTTTTTTCTTTCTCAGTTATCATATTGTCTTTCTAAAATCTAATCTTTAAAAGAAGTTAAAGTTGCAGAATTTACCATTGTGTACTATGTTCTTAATCTTTTACAGATTTAAATGTTTTTCTTCTGATGTTATAACAAAGAAATTCTTAAATGCTTTTTTGTTTTAACTGATATCTCACCTTTTCAACAATACACCATTTTTATTTCTAAAGAATCCAACATTAGCACCATCTCGCCCTGTGAAACGAATCTTGTAACATTGTCTTTAACTTCTATCTTTTAAAAACAGACCCCATAGCCCAGTGGAAGCGTAATTGATATTCAACCACTTTATTCAAAAACAATACGAACAACACGGTTATATTCTTTCTAACTAGCCTAAAATCTTTGAACACTCAAACAAACCTAGAACTCACAGAGAGATCCCTCTCTGAAACTAGTAGGGCTAGCTTCCAGTCGAAGCGGTTGGTTAAGGTTACCTCTGATAAGTTTCTTCTTGCCTCATAACAACCTTTGGGAATTTACAGAGTGATAACATGTAGTATTCTCTGAGTAATGTGCATATACATGTTAAATATATTATGTGTTATAGTTGTATATACATATTTGTGTGTGCATTGTATATGTTGTAGAACTACATGTTTGCAGCATATGCAGGGCATGGCCTATGACAATTTATGTGTAGTTATATATTATTTAACACGTGAATTCTTATGTTATTTATGTTATGGAATTGGCACATAATTGTGTTGGATTGTGCATGTATTGTTAGTTTTGCATAATTGTTGCAGATGTAGAGTTTGGTAACTATTAAGCATATCATGTTAGATAATTATGTGGCAACAATCATGGGATTCCAAGGCTAGGTCCGAATCATTGTGTGCACAGGGGAAGCAATATGTGCGCGCAAATGGACAGACTTTGCGCACAACACAAGAATGATTGTATGCGCAATTGTATTATGCGTTCTTTCCGCAGTTATAGTCATTATATGTCAAGTATTTTCAGCATATATTATACGGTTCTAGTACGAAGCTAGAAATGTCATGTGTGTTGAGGGACAGTGACATGGCTGACACAAGGATGGTTAAGCACGAAGAGTTTCTAAGACAAAGTTGTTGCATGCGGTACAAGACCGATTGGCGCACACTAGGAAACAATTGTTATGTGTAGCACAAGGCCAGTCGTGCACATTGTTGGTTGCATTGAGTTGTTTCCATAGAAGAAAGAGTTGATATCAAAGCTTTATTTAGCGAGCTTGTAGTAATGGAGACGTTGCAATGTGGTAATGAGACTCATCTAGGAGGCTAGGTATGTTACAAAGTGGCATCAGAGGTTAAACTTTTTATGGACATGGCCCGGAGACGAGTCAGGGTTGTTACAAAGTGGTATCAGGGCTTTTGGTTCAACACTGGACTTGTATGGGCCAGAGATCAACATGAAGTTGGCAAGGCATGCATTTTTATGATAGTCACGATGGTCGCAAGCTGAACATATGGAAAATCAGCTAAGTGAAGAAAGGATTCGTGTGCGCTAAGTATCGACACTGCGTGATGTAGAGTTGTGATGCGCGTAAAATTTTGGTGTTGGAGTGTGCACACTGAATATTGGAGTTGTGAGGTGTAGAACTTGTGGAACCCACATAATATAGGAGTGCAATACGTGTGCGTTGAAAAAAAGAAGGATGATCAAGAAGTGTTGACATGCATCACCATCACTCTCCAAGACATTCAGCTGGAAGAGCGCGCAATAGCTCAAGCCCATCTCCTATAAGGAAGCTTAAGAGGAGGTCTGGGATGGATGAGTTACAAGGAGAAATGAATAAGATTAGGCCTCCTACTTTTGATGGTGAGCACAAGAAGGATGATGATGAGAAGACATGGATGATGGGCACGAGGAAGTACTTTCAGTTACATAACAACTCTTCTCAGGTAGAAGGGAGAATCACCTTCTACTAGCTCAAGGGAAAAACATCAATGTGGTGGGACCAGTTTGTGCAACTGCAACACATTGATGAGAGAAAGGTTACTTGGAGGGAGTTCAAGAGATATTTTCAAAAGAAATACTTAACCAAACGTTACTATGATAGGAAAATGAAGGAGTTCTTTGAACTCAAGCTTGGGAGTATGGCCATAGATGAGTATGAGAGGAGATTTTTAAAGCTATTGAAGTACATTGCTTTCATCAAGGATGAACATGTTAATATTCAGAGGTACTTGAGTGGGCTTCCATCATTTATCAATAATAAGATACAGTATGATGATCCCAAGACATTGGAGGAAACAATAAGAAGATCCAAGTGTCTCTATGATCAACATAGGGGAAGACCCACTTACCAAAAATCTTGGGAAGATAGGAAGAAAGGAAAGATTGAGAGGAGGAAGAAGGGGACGAAGCCACCATTCTTCAGAAATAATTCTCAAGGAAACCAACTTCCAAGGAGCCTAGAATGATAGAGGCGATGGGGCAAAGATCAAGGCAACAACCAATGAAGTGTTGGGGTTGTGTTGGAGACCATACATACAGAGATTGTCCTCACAGAAGTGAAAAAGTGAGGATTGTTCACAATGTACAACAAGCTTAAGCAATTGAGGACATGGGCAGAAGTGTACCTAGAATATACACAGCCCTGGATAACAAGCAAGTTGAGTTTCAGTCACATATGATTGAAGTGGAAGGTAAGATCAACAACCAAGCCATTGTTATTTTAATTGATTCGGGAGCTAGTCATAGTTATCTAGATCCCAAGATGGTGGAAAGATTTCAATTTCCAAGAAGCAATCTTGGGAAACATTGGTTGGTACAGCTAGTTATAGGAGCAAAAAGGAAAATTAATGAGATGGTTAAGGCATGTTCAATGGACATGAATGGACTGAGCACAAAAGAAGATTTGAATATCATACCTTTGGGCTCATATGATTTCCTAATTAGAATGGATTAGTTGGACATGCATCATGTTTTAATATGATGCATCATGCATCATATTAAACACTGCCAACTATTTGCAATGCACATGGAGGAGGCAGCCAAAGATAAAGTGCCAAATATTGAAGACTATGTAATTCTAAGGGAGTTTGAAAATGTATTTAGAGAAATATCGGGGTTGCCACCCAAAAGAGATCCGCATTTCTCTATCAATCTAATGCCTGGAGCAACCCCAGTATCTAAGACTCCTTATAGTATGAGTACACAAGAACTAAAAGAATTTCAAATGCAAATGAAGAGCTTCTGAAGAAGGGGTATATATGCCCAAGTGTGTCACCTTGGGGTGCTCCAATATTCTTTGTGAAGAAAAATGATGGAACATTGAGACTTTGCATTGACTTCAGGGAACTGAATAAGGTAACAATAAAGAACAAGTATCCTTTGCCAAGGATATATGATCTCTTTGACCAGCCGAAAGACACAAAAATATTCTCTAAGATTAGGCTATCATCAAGTAAGAATCAAAGAGGAAGACATCAACAAGACAACTTTTAAAACAAGCTATGGTCATTACGAGTTCATAGTGCCGCCATTTGGGTTGTCAAATGCACCCATTGTCTTCATGTGTTTAATGGATGATATTTAAAGAGAATACTTAGATACTTTTGTCATTGTATTTTTGGATGGCATACTTATATACTCAAGGTCTAAAGAAAAACATGAGCAACACTTGAGGATGGTGCTGCAAGCATTGAGAGAACATCAGTTGTATGCAAAGATGATCGAGTGCTCGTTCTACCAAAGGCAGATTCAACACTTGGGTGATATCATTTCATAGGAAGGGATAACAGTGGACTCGGGGAAGATAAAAGCCATTGAGGGATAGCCAACACCAAGGAATGTCACAGAGGTGAGATCTTTCATGGGACTTTCAAGGTACTACAAAAGGTTTGTTGAAGGCTTCTCAAATATTGCACACCCAATCACATCCTTGCAAAAGAAAGGTGTGAGATTTGAGTGGATTTCTGATTGTGAAAGGAGTTTCCAACACTTGAAGAGTTTGTTGACAAGTGCACCAATTTTGAGAATTGTTGATCCTAATGAAGACTTCGTTGTGTGCATTGATGCATGCAAGGAAGGACACAATGGAGTCCTTAGTCAAGATAGGCATGTGGTGTGCTATGAATTAGAGAAATTAAAAAAGCACGAAAGGCACTATGTTACTCATGATCTAGAATTGACATCCATAGTGCATGCCTTGAAGATGTGGAGGCACTACCTCATGGGAAGAATATTTGAGTTGAGGACAGACCACAATGGTTTGAAATATTTGTTTGGACAATCAACTCTAAATGTTAGACAAAGCAAATGGTTAGAATTCCTAAGTGAGTATGGCTTTGATATAAATCATATTGGGGTTAAGGAAAATAAGGTGGTTGATGCACTCAACAAGAGAGTGCATGAGATGCATGCTAAAGCCATTATCATGTACAAATAAGATTTAAAGGACAAAATTTTAGAGGCTACAAAATTACATTAGCACTATGTGGGCATAAAGACAAAATAGGAGCAAGGTATTTTGCAACAGAAAATTGAATATTTTGAGTTAAAAGAGGATGGAATCCTCATGTATAGGGGCAGAGTTTATGTGCCAGACTGTCAGGAGTTGAAGAGTCTGTTGTTAAAATAAATGCACAATGTGCCTTATGCTCGACACTTAGGCTACCAAAAGACAATTGTAGTTGTCAAGAAGCAATATTATTGGCCAACTATGAAGAAAGAAGTGATTGATTTTAATGCCAAGTATTTGGAATGTTAGAAATTCAAGGCTGAGCATAGACACCCAGTTGGCTTGCTATATCCATTTCCCATCCCTGAGTGGAAATGGAAAGTCATAACTATGGATTTCATCACTAAGTTGTCCAGAACAACCAAGCAACATGATTCCATCATGGTAGTGGTGGATAAGCTCACTAAAGTTGCCCACTTTATCCCAATAAAGCTCACTCACAAGCCAACAAGCATTGTTAATATTTATATGAGGGAAATTTCCAAGCTCCATGGCATACCCAAGACAATTGTGTTTGACAAAGATTCCAAGTTCACATCAAACTTTTGGATGAGATTATTTAAAGGATTTGAGACAAATATGAACTTTAGAACAACCTACCATCCTCAGTCAGATGGGAAAACGAAAAGGGTAAATCAAGTGATAGAAGATATGCTAAAAATGTATGTGATGGACAAACCGACGCAGTGGGAAAAATATTTACATTTGCTTGAGTTTTCTTAAAGCAATGGGTATCAAGAATCTCTAAAGATGACCCCATTTGAGACAGTTTATGGCAGAAAGTGCAATACACCAGTGAGTTGGAACAACCCAACAAATAGAACAATGGTTGGGCCATATTTGCTTAAGGAAATGAAGGAGCAGATGGTGAAAATTAAGCAAACTTAAAGGTTGCTCAGGACATGCAGAAAAATTATGCAGATAAAACTCACAGAGAATTAAAGCGGGTGACCACGTGTTTTTGAAAGTGAAAGCTAGGAAGAGTTCACTTAAGTTGGGAAATTGTTCAAAGCTGGCAGTGCGTTATTGTGGGTTGTTTGAAATCCTGGAGAGGATTGGTCCTGTCACATACATGCTTGCACTACTTGCATCCATATGTTTTCATAATGTGTTTCATCCATCTTTGCTTAAAAAGTATGTGCATGATACTAATCATGTCATTGATTGGAATGTGATTTAGGTGGAGCAAGAAGGAGACTTACGAGTTCAGTCGGTGTGCATATTGGATTGGAAAGTCAAGTTTCTTTGGAATTGCATAGTAGGATTGCTAAAGGTCCAGTGGACCTGTTACAGTCCTAAAGATGCAACCTAGGAACACGAGGATGCCATGCAGGAGGAGTACCCCATCTTTTTGTTGAATTTTGACTATACGTATTGATCCGAGATCTTTTCATTGTGACTTATAAAGAATTGTATTAAATGAGCATAAATTGAAGTGCACCATTAAAAAAGAGAAAACTTACAAATGAAGAGACATAAGCATCAGATTTGAACACAAAAACTTGATAACAGAGTTCGTCCCTAGTGGATTATGTCTTCGGGTCCTGCTCTCAAATGGGTAGGCTATTTCATTAGCTCAGCAAAAGAATTTGGCAAATACATGAATATAGCTTATTCTGAAATCAAGCTGCATAAATAATGCTTAGATCAGAAAACAAACATCACCACTAGATTTGTGGCGTTGAATTACCAAAAAATGTCTGTCTCCATGCTCCAATCCGATTCTAACACTCCCAAGCCCAAGAAGAATTATGTCTCGGTTTTTGTGCCCTCTGCAACCTGCAATTATGACAATCCCTGCCTTGTAATCCATGCTTGCAGTCGTACGGTACGATCGCACCTCTCCCCGGGTCTAAGCGGATTGTACTTTTTAAATAATTAATATGGGAGGATATAACAAGTGGCATTGGTGGTGCGTTGGTTATGGCGAAGTTGTAAAGGCATTGGGTAAGGCGGAGGTTCCAGGGTCGAACCCACCGGACTCCATTTTGGACATTTTTTTGTATATATATATATATATATATATATATATCCATTGAAATATTTTCTCTGCTAACTATAGTGTACCCGCTATCGATACTTCTACCGACTGATAATATTGGCGTGGTCCGCCAAATTTGGCGGACCCGCCATATATGTTTTAAAACAAAATTCATTCACGGGCCAACATTGGACATTTCCGGGCTGCCACATGTTGCTCGATGATTGGGCTACGTGGCTCCCACCTTTATGCTAACGTGGCTGCCCTATCACTCCATACCAACACGTGGCGCTTCATAGGTGCTGCCACGTGGCATCGCCTGGGGGTGTCCCGTGGCACTTTTCTATTGGTCCACGTGGACCCCTAAAAAGCCCAATGGCGGGTGACACATGGCAGCCTCTGGTGTTGCCACATTGAATGTTGACATCAATAGCTCATACGATTATGTCACCTTGCCATGTCAGCTGTTGGCGTCATCTGTACAGATGATGACGTGTCCACCTACTGATTGGCTCTGTTTGACCGCAACTTTGACCGCGAATATCTTTCAAACCGTAACTCCATTTGACGAGCCGTTTGCATCGTTAGAAAGCTTGCGACACTCTCTTCATGATCATATCATTTTCAATGAGTTTTGGAAATTTTGAATTTTTGGCCTTTCTCTATTTGCTGGACCCATTTTGAGCATTCTACGTTGCCTTTGTGAGTTCTGAGTTATTCTTAGCCTTCTATGGATCCTTTTTGGATCACGCCTTCCCACTGAGAGATTTTTGGACCACCAAAAGATTTCATCAATCAACTGGTAAGTGAGGGAAAAGTCCCCTCACTTTGTCCTTCTCGATCCACTTTGCCTTCCTTAGATGTGTGCCTTTTAAGCCTACCTAAAGATAATCAACATCACCCCTGCGTGAAGTCCTCATCCTCCTATCTAGGATGATATCTTCATGTAGCTCATCCAATTACTCAGGTGCAAACTCATCAAATGATGGTATCGAAACTTCCTCATCTTGATCCATGATCATGGGAGGCTCAAAAAGTTCCAAGTTCTCAACGTTCACAACTGAGTAAATATGTATATAAGGTGGAAGATCCAGATGAAAAGCATTGGTACCACTTTTCTCCAAGATAGTGAAGGGTCCATAACGAATGGGCTTGAGTTTCTTGCCTTCACCCTTCATTCTCTCCTTGCTGATGTCAAGCCATACCCGGTCTCCAACCTAGAACTGATGATCAACCCCGTGCTTGTCATGCCGATATTTATACTATGCTTGACTTTTCTCCAACTGTTCCTTGACTTCCTGGTGTATCTGTTGAATCCTCTGGATGAAATTGCGAGCTCTGTCCTCTATTCGTTCTTCATTTAGATTGGCATCTCTCCTGTACATCAAGTCCAAAGGGACCTTTGGACGGTACCCAAAACATGTCTTAAAAGGTGAACTTTTAGTGGATGAATGTAAAGCTCAATTGTAGGTATGTTGTACATAGGGTATATGTTCATCCCATACCTTGGGACGGTTGCTGCAGTAGCCTTGAAGAAAAAGTACCACTGTTCAGTTTACCACCTCTGTCTGTCTGTCGGTCTATGGATGGAAAGCAATGCTCCTCTTCAATTTGGTGTCAATCATTCTCCACAAGCTAGTCCAAAACTCCCTAAGGAATCGAGTATCTCGATCCGAGAAGATAGATGTGGGTAATCCAAAGTGAACCCAAACAAGCTGAAAGAAGAGATTAGCAGTCTGCTCAGCAGTGATCTGCTTTTTACAAGGCATCAAGAGACACATCTTGTTGAACCTATCCACTACAACATACAAATAATCATGACCATAACCCCCTACAAAATCCATGGATATACTTTCCCATAGATGGGATGGAACAGTAAGTGGTGAGTATAGCCCTAGTTTTCTATTAGTGGGCTTACAAGTAGAACACATCACACACCCCTTTACAGATTTAGTTACAATTGCTTTCATTTGAGGCCAGTAACAAAACCTCTACAAATGAGCCATAGTTTTTCCTACACCAAAATGCCCAGAGACAACAGAAGTATGAGCTTCTCGTATTACATGGACTCATTCACTTGTAGGAATACATAGCTTTCCAAGATGAAAATAACTTTCCCTGCAGACAATAGTTCTCTACTTGTGCACCAAGGGTTAGCTTCGTATATACTTCTTTAAAATCTTCATCGATGGCATATTGTTCTATATAGCTATCATGAGATAAAGAAGCATTCTTCAAAATAATAGAAGCATTAATAAGAGGTCTAGAAAGCATATCAACTACCTTGTTACTTGTACCCCTTTTGTACTTGATTACCAAGTGAAACTGTTGTAGAAAACCCATCCACCTGTAGTGCCGAGATTGTTGCAATTTGGTTTGTGCTTGAAGACACTGTAAGGGTTGGTGATCTGTATGTATGATGGTTTCCTTCCCTAACAAGTAGTGCTTCCATTTCTTTACACTCTGGACTAATGCATACAACTCTTTATCATATGAAGGATAATTAACAATAGTTTGGTTAAAATTTTCAAAGTGGTAACAGATAGGCTTGCGATCTTGCATTAGTACTGCACCCATGGCGTATCTGATGGCATCTGTCTCGATCTCAAAACGTCGTTGAAGATTCAACAGTGCTAATACTAGTGCGGTACTGATCTTTCCCTTCAAAGTGTCGAAAGAATTTTGTTGATTTCCTTCCCACTGAAAAGTGTTCTTCACACCGGTTAAGGCATGCAGAGGAGCTGCTATGAAGGAGAAGTTGTGAATGAATCTCCTCCAATATTGGACTACACCTAAGAAGCTTCGAACTTCGGTTACAATTTTTGGCTCATGCCAATTTACAATTACATCAACTTTTGAAGGGTCAATTTTCAATTGTCCTCCTCCTACAATATGACCTAAGTACACAAGTGCAGTCTTGCCAAATTCACATTTAGACAATTTTACATACAACTTTTCCCTTTGCAAAGTATCCAATACTTGCTTTACATTCCTCACATGCTCATCCCAAATCCCGCTAAAAACAAGAATGTCGTCTAAATATACAATCAAAAACTCATCTATGAAAGGCCTGAATACATCATTCATCACACGCATGAAAGTTGTCAGAGCATTACAAAGCCCAAATGACATAACCAACCACTCAAACAATCCAGGTTTGGTTTTAAAGGCAGTTTTCCATGCATCTTGTTCTGCGACTCCGATTTGATGATATCCACTGCACAAATCCAACTTAGTGAAATAGACAACATTCTTCAATTGATCAAGTAAATCATCTATGCCAGGAAGAGGGTATCGATTTTTCACCATGATTTTATTTAAGGCCCGGTAATCGACACACATTCTCCATGTGCTATCTTTCTTTGGCACCATCACGATCAAAGAACCACAAGGAGATGAACTAGGCTTGATGACCCCTTGATCCAATAAGCCCTGTACTTGCTTCTTGATCTCTGTCATCTCCACAATTGACATCCTGTACATGCCCACATTAGGAAGAGGATAATCTTGTTGAAGATGTATCTCATGTTGGATTTCCCTCTTAGGAGGAAATCCATCTGGTTCCCGAAAAATATCATCATACTTAGAAACAATATCAATTAATTTCTTTTTATGAGATGGATCACACCCTTGGAAAGCATTGGATGTCCCGACATCTTTCTCTCTGACGACCTTGAGTACATATCTCTTATTAGTGTTTATGAGTCTTTTCATTTGCCCTGCACTAACGAGTGTTGTATTTACCCTCATGCTGTGAGCTCTAACAATATATTCGAATCCCCCCTTTAGTAAGGTGGTATTTTCTCATGACGAAAGAAGACTGCTTTTATATAATAAAGATAAGGACTTCCCGACACTATGCCGCATATATCAAGTGGTACAACATCCAAATCCACTTCATCAATCAATTTTGAAGCAATAGCAAACCTAATCCTACATTGTTTGGGGACATTAAGTTTTGCTTTGTCACATACCCAACCAAGAGGATAAGGTTTTGGATGTGGTTTCATTTCAAGACCCATTTTCTTAACAAGTGCTTCAGATATTAAGTTTACTTGGGAACCCGGATCAAATAATGTATCTATCTTAGTATGTTTAGATACAACTCTTATGTGAATAATTGATTCCTCTTTCGTTCATCAACATGAGATTCATTATTGGAACTAGAACTAGCATGAAGAGAATCTTTACCTTGTACTCCAACCGATGTGATCTTTCCTTCATCTCCTTAATCGGAACCAAGATCTTGCTATACCGTAGCAACGGTCTTTGTCTTCCCCTTTCCACCGAACTGTTTTGGTTTCTTTTTCGGATGCAGTTTCCAACAGTGTTCTTCATCGTGACCGCTCTTCTTGCAATGAGTGCAAGATGGTTTTCCTCCTTCTCTCGTCACTGTAGCGGTCTTCTTGTCCTTCCTTTTAAACTTCTTAAAAGTCTTTTGTGGGAAATTGGAAGGTTTCTTTGTGGGATCTTATTGAAAATGTTTCCCCCTGTTCTCAAGGTGAGTGGCTTGCACACAAACTTCGTCAAGACTAGTGGGGTTAAACAAGATCAAAGTATGTCGAATATAACTGTGAAGTGCACCAATATACTTCATTAAAGTCTCATAAGAATCCAATGGAATGTTCAATGCAAGAGCTTTCTTCCTAAATTCTTCTGTGAAACTTTGTATAGTTTGTCCTTTACTTTGCCTTAAAGTTTGCCATTCCATCATTGCTTTATGTAAATATCCTAATGGATAAAATTGCTTCATTATCTCTGATTTAAATTCTGACAATGAGGAAAGAAGCTTACCACACTTAGTTATGTCCTGAAGCTTGCTCTCCCACCATATGAGAGCGGTGCCTTCCAATCGAAGAGAAGCTAGTTGCACTTTAACTTCCTCTTCATCAATATGCTGGACACGACAATACACTTCAACCTGTCGGATCCAATTATCTAGCTTTTCAGGATTCGCATCTCCATTAAATATAAGTAAAGCAAATTTTACATCAAGCTTTAATAATGGTTTCTTAAAAGAGGCTTTATGGCTAGAATGATGAGAATGATGAGAATGCTCAGAGGAAGAAGAACTAGAACTCGAAGGTGAAGACGGAGGCTCAGGAGGATCTCCTCTAGCCCCTTGGTTTATCGAAGCATCATCATCTGCATGTGCTTCATTTTTCTTCCCTTTCTTCTTCATCCTCTTCTCGTAATCTCCATACATTCGCTCGACCATTTCTAACATGCTATAAAAGACCATGTGAAAGTTTTTCTCCCGTTCATCACGCTTGTCCTCTTCTGCCATTTTCTTCCTTCTGGATACACGACCAACTTTGGGATTGAAAGTCTTAAGAGTTCCTTCACCCTGTTTATGGTTGGCCTCAGTAAGACTTCACACTCAACAATTCAATTCAAAGACAACTGTTCTAATACCAACATGATCCGAGATCTTTTCATCATGACTTATAAAGAATTGTATTAAATGAGCATAAATTAAAGTGCACCATTAAAGAAGAAAAATTTAATAAATGAAGAGACATAAGCATAAAATCTGAACACAAAAACTTGATAACAGAGTTCGTCCCTGGTTGACTACGTCTTCGGGTCCTGCTCTCAAATGGGTAGGCTCTTTCATTAACTCAGCAAAAGAATTTGGCAAATACTTGAATATACCTCATTCTGAAATCAAGCTGTAGAAATAATGCTCAGATCAGAAAACAGACATCACCAATAGATTTATTGCGTCGAATCACCCAAAAATGATTGTCTCCACACTCTGATCCGACTTTGGCATTCCCAGGCCCAAGAAGAATTCTATCTCGGTTTATGTGCCCTCTGCAACCTGCAATTATCACTGTCCCTACCTCGTAATCTATGCCCGTAGTTGTACGGTATGGTCGCGCCTCCCCCCGGCTCTGGGTGGATTGTACTTTTTAAATAATGAATACGGGTGGATATAACAAGTGGCATTGGTGGCGCTTTGGTTATGGCGAAGTTGTAAAGGCATTGGGTAAGGTGGAGGTTTTAGGGTTGAACCCACCAGACTCCATTTTGGACATTGGTTTGTATGTATATATATATATATCCGTTGAAATATTTGCTCCGCTAACTATAGCGTACCCGCTATCGATACTTCTACCAACTGATAATATTGGCATGGTCTGCCAGATTTGGCGGACCCGACATATTTTTTTAAAACAAAATTCATTCATGGGACAACATTGGACATTTCCGGGATGCCACGTGTCGCCCGATGATTGGTCTACATGGAACCCACTGACATACCCACCTATATGCTGATGTGGCTGCCCTGTCACTCCATAATGACACATGGCACTTCTTGGGTGGTGCCACGTGGGGTCGACTGGGGTGCCACATGGCACTTTTCTATTGGTCCACATGGAGCCCTGAAAAGCCCAATAGTCGGTGACACGTGGTGCCCTCTAGTGCTGCCATGTGGCATGCTAACATCAACAACCCGTACGATGACATCACTCTGCCATGTGAGTTGCTGACATCATGTTGACGTCAGCAACACAGATGATGATGTGTCCCTGTGATGACTGGCCCTATTTGACAACAACTTTGACCACTAATATCTTTCAAACCGTAACTCTGTTTGATGATCCATTTGCGTCGTTAGAAAGCTTGCGACGTGCTCTTTACGGTCATGATGTTTTAACTAAGTTTTGGGAACTTTGAATTTTTTCCCTTTCTTTATCTGCTAGAGCCATTCTGAGCATTCTGCGTTGCCTCTATGAGTTCTGAGTTATTCTTAGCCTTCTATGGATCCTTTTTGGATTAGCTATGTATATAATGCACTAAGGACAATGCACAAATAAAGGGGAGGGGAATGTAAAACCCCTAGGATGAACCCCAATTGTAATGTAAATGTAAATGTACATATAGACTCGTGAGGTGTCGGCACTAAGCTTTGGGAATGTTTTGTGTGCACAGACAAAAGGTGGAGTGAGTGCCCAGTTCATAGTTTACGTGCACCTAGAGAAGTGTGCATCAGATCGGGTTTTGTAGCCAGGATATTTTGGGGCCCAAGAGCCTTTGAGTTATGTATTTTGAGGCTGGAGTTCCTGTGATGTTATTAGTGCGATAAAGCGTTGAATCTTGTGCACGTGCAATAAGGGTGGAGTGCGCTCCCATTTCATAGTTTTGCGTGCACTTGAATAAGTGCATCGTAATGCAAAAATTCTGGCAAACCTCTCTTTGTAAAATGTAATCACACTCAGATAATTAATGAAATCATATCAATCAAACGAAAAGAGACAGGGGTCTTAAACTCCACTAGAAAAGGGAAAGGGGATAAGAGTTAGAAAGAGGGAATATTTTAATAATATTTCCAAAAGTATAATTTATGGGATATATATTTACCCTAAGTTCCTAAGGGATGGGAACAAGTCACCAAGTGGAGCGAAGCTTTTTCTTGAGGTGACAAGTGTCTAGTTTTAGTCATGCAAAATATATTGTTGAGTCTTAGTGTATTTCAGGGGGATTCACTCATTCTGGGAGGGAGAGACCAACTTTCCTCTGCTAGCATATGTATCTTGTTGTAACCTACTACCATCGCATATCCATGTGCTTGGGAAGGCATGCGTGTTATTGAAGAAGCAGGTTGTCAGGCCCATGTGATATTGAAGAAGCAAGTTGTCAGGCCCATGTGATATTGAAGAAGCAGGTTGTCAGGCCCATGTGCTATTGAAGAAGCAGGTTGTCAGGCCCGTGTGTTATTGAATAAGTGGGTTGTCAGACCCATAAGCATTCTCTCTAGGTGGGAGAACTCTCGAGAATTGTTTTCCAAGGTTCCTAGCTGCAACTACAGGGTTCTGAGACTTCTTGTCCGACCTATTGTTGAAGCCTTGGAAGGGAAGTGGGGTAGTCGAAGGACTATTGAGTAGAGAAAGGGCACACTTCCTGGGGTGGGACAGGCATGTGGGGAATGAGGGACTATAAGTTGTCTGTTGGGGTTGGCACCTTTGTCTGAGTATTTTGACTGTTGATAGACCCTAGCTTGGTTTAGGAACCCTTAGCCTTGGTGGAGTTTAAGGCCCAACTCAGGGGTGACCTACTGCTAAAAGTTATGATCGACAAAGTCTATGGCTGGGAGGATCGTCTGAGGTATGCACGCAATTGGTGGATTACAACAAAAGGCAAGTGTCTTCTTCTGTGTAGTATTCTCCGAGTAATGTGCATATAT
>ML828037.1:60198-77827 GCA_009831015.1 Picea engelmannii | reverse complement strand
TGTAGAACTACATGTTTGATGCATATGCGCGACATGGATTATGACAATTTATGTGTAGTTATATACTATTTAACATGTGAATTCTTGTGCTATTTTTGTTATGGAATTCGTACATAATTATCATGGGTTGTGCATGTATTGTTAGTTTTGCATAATTGTTGCAGATGTAGAGCTTGGTAACTATCTGAGTATTTTGACTGTTGATAGACCCTAGCTTGGTTTAGGAACCCTTAGCCTTGGTGGAGTTTAAGGCCCAGCTCGTGGGTGACCTGCTGCTGAAAGTTATGATCAACAAAGTCTATGGTTGGGAGGAACGTCTGAGGTATGCACGCAGTTGGTGGATTACAACAAAAGGTAAGTGTCTTCTCATGTGTAGTATTCTCCGAGTAATGTGCATGTGTATATATATATATATATATATTTGTGTGCAGATTATATACGTTGTAGAACTACATGTTTGTTGCATATGCAAAACATGGACTATGACAATTTATGTGTAGTTATATATTATTTAACATGTGAATTCTTATGCTATTTTTGTTATGGAATTCGTACATAATTATCATGGGTTGTGCATGTATTGTTAGTTTTGCATAATTGTTGAAGATGTAGAGCTTGGTAACTATTAAGTATTTCATGTTGGATAATTATGTGGTAATGGTTATGGGATTCCAAGGCTAGGTCTGAATCATTGCACACATAGGGGAAGCAGTTCGTGCACACAAATGGATAGACTCTGCCCACGACACAAGAATGATTTCATGCATAGTTGTATTACGAGTACTTTTTGTACTTATAATCACTATTTGTCAAGTATTTTCAACAAAAATTGTACGGTTCTAGCGTGAATCTAGAAATGTCGTTTGTGCTGAGGGATAGTGACGTGACTAACACAAGGATGGTTGAGCATGCAAAATTGCTAACACAAAGTTGTTGCACCCGATACAAGACCAATTGGCGCATAATAGGAAACCATTTTTGCGCGTAGCACAAGGCCAATTGTGTGTGATGTTGGTCTCATTGAGTTGCTTCCGCAAAAGAAAGAGTTGATATCAAAGCTGTATTTAGTGAGCTTGTAGTGATGGAGACATTACAATGTGGTAATGGGACTCAACTAGGAGGTTAGGTATGTTACAAAGTGGTATTAGAGGTTAAAATTTTGATGGACCTAGCCTGGAGTTGAGTTAGGGTTGTTACATCTTAGCCCGTTATATTCATCTTTTAAGGAGTCAATTTGTTTTTGTTGTTGTACCAATGTGTTCATGATTATGGCAATCTGAGAAGTACATTGGTGATCATTCTCGTGAACTTTTGAAGTCACGTAGAAGATGGACATCTAATTGCACTGAATGGACTCTTCATGCCTATGAAGAGCTCTCCTAAATTCTTGAGCTTCATGGTAGTCCACTAGGCCAGAGTGCATAGCAAAAAAAAATTGCAAAATCCTTGAATTCCCCAGATTAAAAACATGTTTCGAATGTACAAGAAACACCCCGCTACACAGCGAAACACACAAAACCAATAAACCACAAGTCTACCAAAAATTGCATATACTAGGATACTTAGATTCCTACAAATTGCAGAGACTATACCCCCTAGTGAAAATAACCAATATAGAAGCAAAGAAGAAATGACAACTTATGCCCCCCAAGAAACCAAAGAAACAAGTACCGACCCCAGAATTCAGGTATGAAAACCACACAATTAACTAGACAAAAATGACAATCCTAGGATAAACCAACTCTAAGCGTTCATACACATCAATTTCCCAATAGCCAGTGAAAAGAAGATTCCACCCACAAAACAAGACCAGAACCAAGAGTCTTCAAACAATGGCACCATAAAACCTTCCAGAGACGAAGTGTATATCTTACCAAGAAAATTTCGAAAACAACAATTTTGCTTCGAGCAACCATGCTATCACCCAAATTGGTGGCCATTATCCCATGATGTTGGTGATAAAGATTGCTACCGGGTTCAAAGAGTGAGCCAAACTTAAGTTTGGGAATGAAATGAAAGGAGGTACATGTACTTTCTAATATACGCACCTTGAATGCAATCTAGGGCATTTGATATAGTGACATATGTTGCATTAATGAGACATCATGTGCCTCAATTTGAATGCTAATGGATTAAGGAATTAATTGAAAAGGTATCCCCTCTTTTTTCCTAGGCACACCCATGTTTAAAGAAGTGGCTTCATTTGCTAAAGCATCTGCTTGGTGGTTATGTTCTTAGAGGATCTAATAAAACATTATTTTTTGGAAATTTTTAACTCCTTTATGAGAGTGAGCAATAATGGAAGTTGTCTTATTGTAAGAATATGGAGATTGTGAGAGAATCAATTTGATTATTACACTTGAGTTACCAATTACAATCAAACTCTTGAGCACAAGATCTATTGCTAAGAAAAGACCCCAGAGGAGTGCACAAGCCTCCACTTAATTGTGCATAGCTTCTCCCCCCCCATTCCTACCACCTCTGCTTGTTTGGATCAATGTTAATAATGAGGGTTGAGGATATACTGACTCTTTCCAACAAACTATTTTTTGTGGAAATTTGGTAAATTTGGACAGTTATAGACCCAAATTTGTGTTATTTGATATTGCATCTAGATTTAGAGGTATGTTTCTACATATCTCAATCTATTACACCACATACTTTGAACTTGCAATTGTTATGGACATCACATAGACAACACTTATTAGCATTTGCTCCTAATGTCACAAAGGGGTGTCATTATAATGTGTAATGTTAGAATGTATTGTGGTTTTTGTAGATATGAACATAAAGGTTGTGTGATAAGTTATAAAAACACACATCCAAAACATTCAAAGCATTGTTTTAGTTAGTAAAATTGCACAAGAAAAATGTCATTTTTTTATAAATTGAGAATAATTTTACCCTTGTGATGAAATCGCAATATCTTTATAATTATGAAACACAATTTATGAAAACCGACAAAACAAAGCACTCAAACGCCTCAATTCCCCTGTTAAAGAACTTGTAACGTGTGCAATAATAATTAATAAATAGTTTTAAATTATGTGTTGATGTTTTGTAGCTCAGGCAGGTAATTCCACATTGGTTTGTATCTAACACGTCGAAGTCGTCATTAATACCACTCAGAACCTTGGAAATTCACTTTAATGATTTAATTATTAAAGTGAATGTCTTTTTATAATCAATGGAGGTTAATTTTTTAAAAAATGCCATTGATCACTTTGGAGGTTAGGGTTTTGTCTCATCTCATGATTATAAGAGATGACCAAGGGAGAGGAGAAGATGCACATTATGCAAGGAGTTAGTGACTCAATTAAGTGGAGAAGTACTTTCACTATGCACATTTCAATGAGAGAGAAAATTTATGCAACCAAGAAATTTTCAGCAGGTCGTACCAAACAAGGCGGATGTCGTGAGATTTTTTGGAGGGGTCCTACAACCTGTAAAAGAAACTAGATAGGTTGTACAACTCGCAACTAAGGTCGTACAATCTATAGCAAGCAAGTGCAGGGGTTTCACAGCCCACAGGTAGCAGTTGTGCAGTCCATATAGCCCGTGGCAGGGGTCACACAGTCAGGTGGGCAGTAGGTAGGAACAACAAAGGGGCAGAGGGTTTCGTCAGGTGTTGTTTGTATTTTCTTAGTGGGCCATTATCCCACTAAGGGAGCCCTGATTTTCTATAATAAAATCATCTAATTGTTGGTTTTCCCTTGTGAGTTTTTCCAGGGGTATTTACCCAAAAATATATTTGTCCATGTGATTGGTTTACTATTCTATTCTATTGTAATTTTCTGGTTAAGAATCTCAATGTGCTTTTATTCAGTAGATCTACATTTTATCTTTGTAAAGATTTAATAGGAATTAATTGTCATGACTAGGGTTCAAGGAAATTTAACCTGGAATCAGAGCTCACACTCTGAAGGAGATCAGACAAAGGTTTTGTCACAAGTTTTACAACATATCTAAATTCTAATAGTTTATCTTCCTCATTAAAATTCTGATTTGGAGATGGCTACAACTGGTTTGAGGTTTGAGGACGAGTTGGAGGGTGCATCTAACTTCATTCCTTGGAAGGCGAGGGTTACATTGATTCTTATGGAGAATGGGTTGTTGGAGTTTCCCAATACCACCATGACCTCATCGATGAATCCAAAAGAACTGGAAGTCCATAATCAAAAGGATGTTAAATCTAGGAGGATCATCTTAGATGTGGGGAAGGATCACCTGATTCCTCACCTATCTGAGAAGAATTTAGCTAGAGAAATGTTTGAATATCTGGAAAAAAAAAATCAGAGTAGTAATGCAAATAAGAAGATGGTGTTGAGGGAAACGTTTAGAAACACCAAGTTGACTAGATCAATATAGGGACCAACTATCTCACCAAGATCACTCAAGTGTGTGATCAGTTGACAATAGTTGGGGAAGTCGTGATAGATGAAGAGATGGTGAGGATGACCCTCAATGGTTTCACTAAGCCATGGGCCCAATTCATCAAGGGAATCGTTGCATGGGAGACACTTCCCAAGTTTGACTAACTATGGGATGATTTCATCCAGGAGGAGATTCAGGAGGAATATCTAACAAGCCAACAAAAGGGTGATGAAGAGAATCTGGCTCTTGCAAGTCAAGCAAGGAAGAGCAAGGGGAATGCAAGGGGAATGCAAGGGGAGATTTGACTTCATAGGCTGGAAAAAAGAGAGATCCGAGTAAAGTAAAATGCTTTGCGTGCCATAAAATTTGTCATTATGCTTCATAATGTCTTGAACAAAAGAAAGGGAAGGGTAAGTCTTAGCAGGTAGAAACATTTGCAGAAACTCAAGTCAAGGAGTTTGATGAGAGGTTCAAGAATGATTTTTTGTTAGTCCCTCATCTTTCTGGCACAATTCCCAATAATGCATGGTTCGTGGATAATGGTGCTTCTCGTCACATGACGGGGACACAAGAGTTGTTCACCAGTTTGTTAGAGAAGGACCCAGATCTTCATGTGTAGCTTGGCACTAATGCTAAATGTGGTGTAGAATGAGTTGGGACAATCATGTTTCAACTAGAGTCAGGAGGTTCTCTAGAGGTGGAATATTTGTTGTATGTTCTGGAGCTCAAAATGAATTTTCTCTCAATTTTGGCAATGGAGGAGAAGGTGTATGTCATCACTTACAAGGATGGTCATGTTCTTATTCGACTGAAAGGATCTAGCCTTTATCTAGCACGAGTTCTTGGTAACATGCATGGAAATCTATAAAGGCTAAAGAACCAACTGACAAATGCTCTAGTTCATGACAATGATAAGCTCTATGAGCTTTGGTAAAGGAGGATGGGTCCCTTGCATCACAAAGCGCTACCTGCACTGAGCGGGATCATCACTAGTCTTTTGGAGTTCAGTGTAGAGCCATAGGGAGTATGCAAGGGGTGTGTTATTGGAAATAATGTCAAGGATGCTTTTCCAAGCAACGAGAGCAGATCCAAGGGGATCTTGGATCTAGTACATATAGACATATATGGTCCGATGTCAGTAGAGTCAGTAAACAAGTACGGTTACTTTGCAACCTTCATTAATGATTTCGCTAGGAGGAAGTGGATTTTTTTCATGAAGACCAAGAGTGAGGTCTTCCATCGGTTTTGAGAGTTTAAGGCTCTCATGGGGAATCAAAAAGGAAAGAATATCATATTTATGAGGTTAGATAATGGGGGTGAGTACACCTCAAAAGAATTCAATGATTTCTACAAGGAAGCAGAGATAAAGAGGGAGTTGATATTACCTTACAACCCACAACAAAACGAGGTTGCAGAAAGGAAGAATCGGTCCATTGTTGGAGCTACCAAAGTAATGATTCATGACCAGGATATGCCCATGTTCCTTTGGCCAGAGGCATGCCATATGGTAGTTTATGTACAAAACAGGAGTCCTCATTAGGTTTTAGAGGACAAGAATCTAGAAGAGGCACTCTTTGGAGTGAAGCTGGAGATTGTCCATTTTCGCATTTTCGATTGTCCAATGTATATCCATGTACCGACAGAGAAGAGGACAAAGTTGGAGCCCTCGGGGGAGAAGGGATTATTTATTGGCTATAGTGAGACCTCGAAGGCATACAAGATCTAGATACCAGTGCAGAGGAAGATTGTGGTGAGCTGAGATGTTAGGTTTGAGGAAAACTTGGCATCTAGGAACTCTTATGATTTACCAGCAGTGGTACAGGACGAGGAGCAAGTGGCCTTGAAGGGAGAATATAGTTCACATACTTCTAGTGCATGGAGTTACCCTTTAAGTGAGGAGGAGGAGTTAGCCCCTTCCAGCTCTTTCAGGAGACCCAAGTGGTTTGAGAAGACATTACAAGATGCTCATGAGCATGTTGAGGCTCCTAGAAGCACATTCAGAGAGAGCAGGCCTCCAAAGAAGTTTCCTAACTTCATGGCACTAAGGATTAATGTCATTGAAGATGAAACAAACCATCAAGTTTATTAGGATGTTGTGTTGCAGGATGATGTGCAGGTAATTGTGCTAGGATTGGAGGGACAACCAGTTCTAGATGGCTCTTTTAGAAGTACCTCCCTCGCTAAGAAGGAGTGTTGATGTTTTGAAGCTTGAACATGCACTTCCACATTGGTTTGTGTCTAACATGTGGAAGTCGTCATTGATACCTCTCAGAACCTTGGAAAACACTTTAATAATTTAATTATTAAAGTGAATGTCATTTTATAATTAATGGAGGTTAATTTAAATAAAATGCCTAAGTTTTTGGCAATAGTGATTTAAGTTAATTAAATGAATCTTAGCCATTGATCTCAACTGATGGAGATTTAATCTCAACCATTGATCACTTTAGAGGTTAGGGTTTTGGCTCGTCTCAAGGTTATAAAAGGAAACCAAGGGAGACGAGAAGACACACATTGTGTAAGGAGCAATGACTCAATTGAGTGGATAAGGACTTTCACTTTGCACATTTCAGCAAATTTTTGTAGCCAAGAAATTTCTAGTAGGTCGTACCAAGCAAGGCGGATGTAGAGATATTTTTTGGAGGGGTCATATAGCCCGTAGAAGTAGCCAAACAAGTCGTACAAGTTGCAGGAGGTAGTTGCAAGGGTCGTACATCACACGGGTAACAGTCGTACAATCCATACAGTCTGTGGTAGGGGCCATATAGGTCGTCATACAACTAGGTGGGAAGCAGATAGGAACAACAAAGGGGAAGATGGTTTTGTTAGGTGAAAACAACCTAGGTTTTGTTGTTGTTTCTATTTTCTCGGTTGGCCATTATCCTGGTAAGGGAGCCCTGATTTTCTATAATAAAATCATCTTGTTGTTGGTTTTCCCTTAGGGTTTTTTCCAATGGTATTAACCCAAAAATATTTGTGTACGTGTGTTTGGTTTCCTATTTTTATTCCACTGCAATTTTTTGGTTAAGAATCTTGGTGTGCTTTTATTCAGTAGATCTGCATTTTATTTATGTAAGGATTTACTAGGAATTAATTACCATGATCGGGGTTCAAGGAAATTTAACATTATGAAGGCATGTTCTCCACCATGTGAGATTCCCCTGTATTTTTTTAAACATATATATTGTGATTTTTTTTATGATAACAATTAGCTTTGTATTAGATAAAAAAATGTATGGCCTAGCTATATATCATTGTAATGCAATTCCAAAAAGACATTGCTAACCAAATTCAAAAAATTGTTGATGATAGTCCCAAAGACTTGACTACTACCTATCCTTACTTTAAACTAGAGTACTAGGCAAGCATAATGCTAAATAAACTATCCCAAAAGAAATTGGACTAAAAAATACATTACATATTGTAAAAAATATTAAAAACAAACACATGAAGGGCATCTTATGGCACTTGAATTTCTTGCTTGATATCCCCTAGCTTATGGTTTTAGTTGAATGGTCCTTTGGGTGCATGTCTACTATGGTAGCTTCCAAAGCCATCTTGGGACATGTATGGACATTCAGGTTTCATTCTTTAAGGCCACATTTGCAGATAATTATGAGATAGAGGGAAAATGAACAATCTCCCTTGGTAACAATAGAAAATCATATAGATGAGAGACAAACAAAACCTTAGAGTCGTGTTCAAATCCAACTCTAGGAACTTCTTGTATTGGATTTGCATAAAATCCCTCATCTCTTGCTCCAACTCCTGAAATATCCTAAACTGAACCATAGTTTGAATAACAAAATGGTCTTGTTCCTGTAGTACCATTGAGAATTTCCTTCCTAATATTTATGCCATCGATGCCACTAGAGATCGAAGGACACCACCAGTTGTTGTGCCTTTGTAATTGTGTGCTTCCAGCTCTTAATACTAGGTCAAACTTTAGACAATTCACACATAACATATCAATTGCCCCCATTGTTCGCCATTATTTGAAGGAGAAAAGGGGTTATCCAAACCAATGTTCTTCCACAAAGCCATAACAATTACAATGTCTCAAGACTTGTCCCAAATTTTGTAAAGCAACACTAGGGAAATCACCTAAGTACCCACTACCACAATAGATGGAATCTAGAAGGAGGGGTGTGACTTCAAACTCATATAATACCACTTGAAGGATATAACTACATATAATGCAATGTCAACATAGTGAACCTTTAATAAATGTGAGCACCGACATTAAGTAGAATCAGAATATGGAGGATAATAGCCACCTTAAATTCCATCCTCACCAGCTTAGAGTGATGGACATTTGAATGGAAAATTATAATGATTAATTAATTGAATAAGAGACATGGTAGGGGATTAAGAATAAAGAATAGTCTAATTAAAAGCAATTTAGATCTAGGATTCTAATCCCAAGTAGAGAGGTAGAGAGGTATTGCTTGTCTTTTGTGTGCAGGAAGCAAGTTGTTGAGCTTGGAGTTGGAGTTTCAGGTCTACAACAGCTAGGATATACAAAGGACAACCTACAGAGAATGGTATGCAAACTCCACCACTCATGAGGTGACTAATGAATCCATGTGTTTGAATCTAGATATAGGGAAACCATAGAAGTCTAAACCCTCTTTTGTCTAGGATTACTAGGCTGATCCTAGGGAGATTTTGTTGTGTATTCAACAAGATCCCTGTGAGATTTTGTCCCATAACATAACTGTCAACTCCATCGGGGAATAATTCTTCTCTAGTTTGAGTCTCTTTGTCAATCGTGTCCTCTACTTAAGTGTAATTTGCTTTTGATTTTCTTCCATTGATTATTTCAGAGTCTAGATCCAAAAGATCTTAGAGATCTGACATAGATTTGGAACAGATCCATCTTCCTAAAAAAGCAAAAAAAAATCCTCATCGTCGTTGGTTGCATCATAGGCGTCTAGTGAGGCCCCTCGCTAGTTGACAGACCTGTGTCCAACAATGATCTTTAAAAACTACAGATTTGAGAGAAAAACCCAGGCCCTTGAGATTAGGTTTGTCCTATGATCAAAAGGGTGTTACAATGGTTTTGTTCTGGTATATGCCTTGTCTCTGTTTTAGTCATTTGGCCATATAATTTGTTTTCAAGTGTTGTTTGAGTGCATTTGTGTGGTTTGATTTCCTTTTCTTGGATAGTTTATGTCTTTGTCTGATAATTTCAATGAAGTTGGGCATGAACCCAACTGATCTGAAGAGATCTAGTTGTATTTGCTATTGGTTGCATTACTTGTCCTTATGTAAATGTTATTTATCACTAAATCTACCTTCCTAGGTGAGTTTTGGGTGAGATCTTGGTACATACATTGGAGTGGGATGATCTGACATTACTTCCAATTTATTACAACCCCTTTGCTTGTTGATTGTTGTTGGTTTTTCTTTTCTTTTTGCATTCTTGCTTAGATCAATAATTTTTTTCATTGTAATTGGAAAAATAACAAAAAAAGATAAAATCGTTCCATGCTTGATTTATTTTGAAGCATTAGTAAAAGAGTGCATTAGGATCATTGTTTGGTTTCAGATCTGAATCATTTGTTGGTTGCTTGGTGTGTGTGAGGTTGTGTTTCTAAAGTTTGCAAAGAAAAGAAAAAACTCTCTCTTCCTCCCATAGCTAGAGTTCATTGAAGTGAACGAACACCATTATCATTTTTGCATTGCTTAGTTGGGTCAAGAGTCATAACATCACCAAAGTTCCATCTGCTACCCTTGGACTTAAGCAATAGTCATAAAAAAAAACTACGTTATCTAAAATCAATTATACATCTTTCTTTTTATAGTGAACCAACAATTAGATAGGCTTAGGGCCTTGGATTAGGATTGAAGAGTAAACTCTCCAAGACCACAAAACGAAACTTAGGAGTCATTAAAGAGTGATAAATCCATTCTTACAACCGGTGTGTCAGGAGCCTCCTCTAATACAAGAATTAAGCATGAGGTCGCATCAGGGCAAGTAGGGACATTACCCCTCTATGTTTGTTTTGGTGTTTGCGGTACTACTTCAATTGCTACGTATACAAGGGTTATGTTGGGTAATGCCTTCAGAGGTTCGAGCTTATTTACTTTGCCCTTACGTGTGGTCGGACCTATGACTGTTCACCCGATCATTGATTGTGAGGTGGTAGCCTTAGTGACATTTCCTAGGTAGCCACAAAGGTGATTGTAGGTGGGACGTGCCTGTAGTACTTGGGGAAGATATTTGTTCACAATCTCAGTCCCCCCAAAGGGTGCCCACCTTAATAAAGGGTACTTGCATCGATTAGGGCTATTTCGCTTAGATCATCGTAACTACTCCTCATAACTTCGCTAACAAATATTGTGGGAACTTCATCTCCCCCATAGGGTTGGTTTTTGGAAAGGCCTTGAGCCAATTGGTTTGCTTGTTGTTATCTTATATTGATTAGGGGTGTGCTCTTTGAGTCTGATTCTAGGTCAGCCTTGGGTTGAATTGTGTTTCAATTTTCACTTATTACATTCACCGTGGTTGAATCACCACATTGGTCCCGTCAACTACGAGGACTTAAGCCTATTATGGAGGTGCAACCGCCTCTAAAGCAGCGTGAGATAGGTGACAAGGAATTTGGACAATCTTATCTTTGGTTTGACGAGACTGATTTGGTCAAAAGTGGTAGACAAAGGTCATCCACCAAATTTTAACCCTCCTTTGACTGAGCCAGGCACCCCTATACCAGTCCAAGTAAAGGAAATTTTTAGTGAGCCTTTTTCATTGTTTAGTCATCCTCCCACCATTTCAATACCAAGTGTTGCGTCCAGTGTGGTCGAGTCATCGAGCCCATCTTCAAGTGGGATGAGGGGGATCCCCATGATGTCCACATTACCACCCCTTAGCTCCATTGAACCTACACCGTCCATGCCTTTTCTAAAGGTCCCTCAATATGGGGGGTGCCGATTGTTTCATCATTTCCATTTGTTAGTTACCGAGAATTTCTACACACATACCGTCTATCCCGATGCCCACCTTTGGATCCTATTCTGGTAAGGGGCCAAACCTTGGATTCAACATGGAGGGTGGAATTCCTTCTCCCTCCACCATTCCTATGAGCGGCTTGGTATCATCTGGTTCTAGTTTACCTTTCAGATGGAACATCCCTAGTGGTTTTGGGGTTGTCCCTAGTCAGGTTGGGGGCAGTAGTACATCAGGAGGTTTCAACTTTCCTTGGAAAAACACACCCTTCCCTAGGGGCACATCCCTTGGGAGAAACGTTTCACCTTGGGGAGGTTTTCCCTTTGTTAACACATAAGGTCCTAGGGGTTTCTTCCCCGGGACTAACTTTGGGAATGTTTTTCCTGGAGGGTCGACATTTACCCCCGAGGGAAAACCCCCTAGGGGTATGTTTGGTCCTGGGGGAAGTCATGCTCCGCGAAGTGCCACCATTTCTAGGGGCATTCATTCTTCAAGAGATCCCCAACACTCTAGTAGTACAAATATGGGGGGACCGCAAGGTCCATATGGGACAATAGAGACTTCATCGCCCTCCCAATATTGATTTGCATTGTTGCCTTTCCTTGCAACATTAGACTTACCTAATTTGTCTCAGTTGAAAAATGACTCTATTTCCCACGACCCGTCCTATCCGACCATGCCTTCCAAGCTACCTTAAGATATTCCAAATTTTGATAGAAAGCAGGGAGAGGTCCCCTCCACACACATCATGACATACCATTTATGGTGCTCATCCAACTCGTTGATGGATCATATTGTGAAATTGCATCTTTTCCAAAGATCCCTGACCAGAGTTATGTCTTTTCTTCAGATCCTTGACTGGAGGCTGCATCATTTCTTTGAAAGCTTAAATGACCTGGCAATGAAGTTCTTAACGCATTACCAATTTCCCATTCGGTATGGGATAGGAGCTGAGCTCTTGAATTCACTGTGTGAAGATAATTCCACTCATATTTTTTATCATATACATGAGTGGCAGCGACGACGTCGGATGATTAAGACTCAAATTCTGGACAAAATCCTTATGGAGTGGTTCACAAAGTCCCTCCTACGACCCATTTCCAGAGATGTAGCTATGACCGAGGCGACCATCGATAAGAAGGCCATTTTGCATTCCCAACACTTGGACTATATCTATTCACAGTTGAGTACACTTTATAATATCATCCCAAATGATCCTCGGACGTTGAATGATCCAAAGAAACTAAACCAAGGACCCCATGTCGATGGGGTGGTAGGTTTTGTTTCACGTGCCTCTGTAAACTAGTTAGTTGATCAGATGGGTCGCATGTCGATTAAGTCACATACGTTAGCTTCTGGTACTAGTGCTCAAACGGTTGCGATCCCTAGTCAGACCTCTGAGGTGAATTTGGTGCAGTCCACGAAACTGAATAATCCTCAACAACCTGGAGGAAAGAAGAAATAGAATAAGAAGAAAATTTCTAATCCTGAGAAAGGGACTGCTCCCACCTAGAACACCCAAGAGGGGGGCACTCAAGAAAAGATAAAGAGTGGATTTCCCTGCACGATTTGTGGGGAGGACCACCCTACTCATCGACGTCCTCGAAAAGATGAGGTCCATCGCTTCTTGGCACAACAACGGGCCCCCCAACAACCTATTGTCTTAACCCATCATTTTCCCCCTCAACCTCAAAACATGGTTTCCACAAATCCTGCCCCTCTGCAAGGGGAAATGGAAGGTACCCCTCACTATGAGGGATCTTCCTCAAATGCTGCCATTTTTATGTGTGAACAAACAGTCAATTTGCAAATGCAAGCCAAGAACTATGACATTCCCGAGCCTTCCCATGCTGCGCCAAAAACAACATCTTCTTCCCAACCTGGTGGACCTCTATAGATAGAGAAGCCATCTTTTGACGCATCGCTTTGCCCCCCCAAAGAGCATTCCTTAACGCACGACACATAATCCCAACGCTCGGGCTGCCCATAACTATAGTATTGTGGAAGACTTGGCCCGGGCACCTTGTGCCATGTCTGCGCTTGAAGTCCTCCAAACCTTCCTAGAGCAACAAAAAGCCTTGTTGTCTGCCATAGGCGGGGATGATCCCTCATATTCAATTTTGATGAACTTTGATTCTTCTCAGGTTACTCATAGGCTCGCCCATCAAGTCACCTTTCAGATAATAGTGTGATCATTGGGGAAAAACATCTACCGGACAATAGTGGATGAAGGAGCCTCGACTTTCATCATGTCCATTTCTTGTTGGAAGGCCCTTGGCTCTCCTAATCTCAACATGTCTACAGCACCATTGAAAGCATTCAATGGACACATGTTCCAACCCCATGGAATAATCACCACCTTACCCATCGAGTTAGGTAGTAAGACTGTCTCTATTGATGTCGAGGTTGTTGATGCACCTCTTGAGTACAATATGTTACTCGGACGTACTTGGTTGTACTTGGTTCTATGAGATGATTGCAATTATCTTGTCGGTCTTTAGGGTCTATGCTTCCCTCACCAAGGGAAAATTGTTATGATCGATCAACTTGCGTTCTGTACCCCAGACCTTGGATCCAATGCGAGGTCTAATGTACCCTTTATCGGTGATACCACACAATCCTATATGAACATTGGTGAGGGGATGTTCAAAGATCCTTCGCTGATGGGAATTTTCCCCCTTCCCCCACCGTCTCCCATTGCTAATGTAGCTCCTATCAACATGATTTCGTCATATACCAGTGGATTCGTCGGGTCTTTTAATCCTTGGGTGGTACTTCATCCCAAGGACATTGATTCATATGGAGCCTCTATGCCACTCACCCTGGTAGAGATTTCCTACCAGGCGATCCAGTTAGCATCCGTTGGCCCTGCTTCAAATTCCCCTCAAGATGTAGAATCTTATCAGTATCCCAAGCCCTCTTGGGCCATCAATTCTCTTACTGTTTGGAATGACTTCCTTGATCTTGAAATTCCATACGAGGAAGCTATCATGGAGGTCATGGATTCAACTGATATGCCATGGGAGGATTTACACCATCGTGCATCTTTCGTCCCTGTTTTGGAACAATTTCTGGATGAAAATCATGTTGCCACTAATCATGTTCAATGGTCTTAGTCTCCCATTATGATTCATGATGTTTTATTGGAAGGGAACTTGGACAACATTTCAAAAACTATACCCATTGACATTTCCTAGAAGCCATGTGTCGTGGAACACGTCTTGATAGGTGTCGACTATTCACCCCAAGAAATTGAAACATACACGCCCCTATTCAAATAATTCCATAATGTTTTTGACTGGTCCTATGAAGAAATTCTTGGCATTGACCCCCAAATTATCTAACATGAGATCAAGATGTACGATGGAGCCAAGTCAATCCAACAGAAGCTCTGGCCAGTCAACCAAAGAAAGTCGATGCCATCAAGGCAGAGTTAGAGAAGCTTCTTCATGCACAATTTATCTATCTAGTTCCCTTGACCGAATGGGTTTCTAACATTGTTCTGGTCGCTAAGAAACATGTCACTATTAGGGTCTATGTTGATTATATGGATTTAAACAAGGTTTTTTCAAAGGATACTTATCCAACCCCATTCATTGATCAGATTATCAATGAATGTGTTGATATCAAAATATTCTCATTCATGGATGGTTTCTCTAGCTATAATCAGATCTAGATAAAACCGAAAGATCAACACAAGACTGCCTTCACTTGTCCTTGGGGTACTTTTGCTTATCGAAAACTGTCATTTGGTCTTAAAAATGCTAGAGCCACTTTCTAATGAGCCATGTGATATGCTTTCCATGACATCAAACAAATTGTAGAGGATTACTTAGATGATTTGGATACTCGCTCGAAGTGTCGTGAAGATCATCTCGGTCACTTGTGGGCCATTTTTATCCCATGTCGATACTATAACATTCATTTGAATCCACATAAATGCATATTTTATGTGGTGTCTGAGAGATTGCTAGGCTTCATTATGTCCAATTTTGGGATCATGGTTGATCCCTTGAAGATCGATAATATTGTCAAATTTCCTCCTACTCGTATCATTATCCAACTTCAAAGTTTGCAAGGGAAGACAAACTTTTTGTGCATATTCAATGCCAATTATGCCAAGATGACGAAAGGTTTTATGCACTTGTTGAAGAAAGGTGTATCTTTCGTGTGGGATGACCAAACACAATGCTCATTTGATGCCTTGAAGAAGGCCTCGACGTTGACTCCCTTATTGATCCCTCCTAATTATACTTGAGATTTTTTACTCTATCTCGTGGCCTTTGAATCCACCATTGGCATGGTGCTCATCCAAGAGGACAACGCACAATGAGAGCACATCATTTACTATCTTAACAAAGGACTTGTTGGTCCTGATCTTCGATACTCTCATGTTGAGAAGTTGGCCTTGGTAACAATTTATGATGTCCAATGATTACAACATTACATCCTCTTGCGGAAAACCACTGTAGTTTCTAATGCCAACCCAATGCAACACATTTTCAATTGTCAAATTACTCAGAGCAAGTACTTGAAGTGGATTGTGATCCTCCAAGAGTTTGACCTAGAGTTTGTCTCCTCCAAGTCTAAGAAATCCTTAGCTTTCGCATAGTTGATGTCTGAACTTCCCCGAGCCGATGGGGAAGCAGTGACTAATGATTGTTTCCCTGATGAGTTCTTGTTCCTTATTGACTCGTCTGATCCATGGTATGGAGATGTCTTGGTCTACCTCTAGACTCAACATTTTTGTCCTCCACTTTCTCATGATGATCGTCGACGCATACAACATCAAGTTAGACGCTACCTTATTGCAGGTGACACCTTGTATCATCGACGGGTTGATTTGGTTCTATGTTGTTGCCTTATCCACGAGGAAGTTGAAAGAGTTTTGAATGATTGCCATGCAGGGGCATGTGGCGGTCATCTCTCTGGGTTGGCCATTGCCTAGAAAATATTGTACACTAGCTATTTCAGGTCCATGATCTATAAAGACTATATGAATGCGGTCCATAAATGTCATTCGTGTCAAATATTCACTCATAATATGCGTGTTCATCCTGCCCCACTTCATCCCGTGGTGACCGTCGACCTCATCGCCAAGTGGGGGATTGATTTCATGACATGTAATCCTACCTCATCCAAAGGTCATGGCTACATCATCATGGTCGTTGACTACTTCACCAAATGGGCCGAGGCTTTGCCTACCTTTTCTAACAATGGCACCACCACTACTATTTTTGTGTTCAATCATATAATTGCTAGGTTCGGTGTTCCAAAGACCATGGACCATGGGTCCCATTTTCGTAATAAGATGATGTCTGAATTAGTTGCTAGGTTGGGTTTTCGTCATGAGAACTCGACGCCCTATTACCCTTAGGCCAATGGCCAAGTAGAAGCCATCAATCGTGTCCTCAAGACAATTATCTAGAGGATGTTAGGGAAACACAAGACAAACTGACATTGTATGCTATTTTCGACATTATGGGCTTACCATACCTCTACCAAAACAACCATTGAATTTACCCCTTTCGAAATTGTTTATGGTATAGACGCAGTATTACCAATTGAATACGAAATCCCGTCAGTGAAACTTGTCATAGAACTGTTGCCCAATACCTTAGCCGAGGAAGAGCGTCTCTTGTACTTGGTCCAGCTTGATGAACAATGTCAGAATGTTGCTTTGGCCAATGAAACACACAAGAAGTGTGTTAAATATTTGTATGATAAATTTGTCCATCCTCGTGTCTTTTCGGAGGGTGACTTGGTTTTGGTTTATGACCAGGACCATGACACACTGGGAGCAGGTAAGTTTAAACACCTCTGGCATGGTCTCTACATTGTTAAATGTGTTTTGAAGAGAGGGGCCTACAAGCTTGTGGATTATGATGGGAATCCTCTTTCGAAGCCCCGTAATGGGCTCTACCTTAAGAAGTGTTATTCTTAGGCCATCTAGTCGCATGATGCTTTGAACATAGGAGTGTTTTTGTTTGGTTTTGGAGTGGTGTGTTTTGCTTCTTGCGTACATGTTAAGATGTCAATGTCCTCCTCAATAAACATGGGATATGTTGATGGTGCTAGACGTAGTAATTGAAACATTGTGTCTGTCGCTTGGGTGATCTTTTCGCCCACTGACGAGCTTGTGAATTCAAGTAGTGTCTACCTTGGGCATGTAACCAATAATATTACAGAGTATAGTGTCGGCATTGAACTATTGTCTAAAATGGTCACCCTTGGCATTCGTCATCTAGTTGTTACATTGGACTCTTAGCTTGTGGCCTCACAGTTGAATTACACATACAACGT
>ML828037.1:49080-60098 GCA_009831015.1 Picea engelmannii | reverse complement strand
CTTGTTGATTGTTGTTGGTTTTTCTTTTCTTTTTGCATTCTTGCTTAGATCAATAATTTTTTTCATTGTAATTGGAAAAATAACAAAAAAAGATAAAATCGTTCCATGCTTGATTTATTTTGAAGCATTAGTAAAAGAGTGCATTAGGATCATTGTTTGGTTTCAGATCTGAATCATTTGTTGGTTGCTTGGTGTGTGTGAGGTTGTGTTTCTAAAGTTTGCAAAGAAAAGAAAAAACTCTCTCTTCCTCCCATAGCTAGAGTTCATTGAAGTGAACGAACACCATTATCATTTTTGCATTGCTTAGTTGGGTCAAGAGTCATAACATCACCAAAGTTCCATCTGCTACCCTTGGACTTAAGCAATAGTCATAAAAAAAAACTACGTTATCTAAAATCAATTATACATCTTTCTTTTTATAGTGAACCAACAATTAGATAGGCTTAGGGCCTTGGATTAGGATTGAAGAGTAAACTCTCCAAGACCACAAAACGAAACTTAGGAGTCATTAAAGAGTGATAAATCCATTCTTACAACCGGTGTGTCAGGAGCCTCCTCTAATACAAGAATTAAGCATGAGGTCGCATCAGGGCAAGTAGGGACATTACCCCTCTATGTTTGTTTTGGTGTTTGCGGTACTACTTCAATTGCTACGTATACAAGGGTTATGTTGGGTAATGCCTTCAGAGGTTCGAGCTTATTTACTTTGCCCTTACGTGTGGTCGGACCTATGACTGTTCACCCGATCATTGATTGTGAGGTGGTAGCCTTAGTGACATTTCCTAGGTAGCCACAAAGGTGATTGTAGGTGGGACGTGCCTGTAGTACTTGGGGAAGATATTTGTTCACAATCTCAGTCCCCCCAAAGGGTGCCCACCTTAATAAAGGGTACTTGCATCGATTAGGGCTATTTCGCTTAGATCATCGTAACTACTCCTCATAACTTCGCTAACAAATATTGTGGGAACTTCATCTCCCCCATAGGGTTGGTTTTTGGAAAGGCCTTGAGCCAATTGGTTTGCTTGTTGTTATCTTATATTGATTAGGGGTGTGCTCTTTGAGTCTGATTCTAGGTCAGCCTTGGGTTGAATTGTGTTTCAATTTTCACTTATTACATTCACCGTGGTTGAATCACCACATTGGTCCCGTCAACTACGAGGACTTAAGCCTATTATGGAGGTGCAACCGCCTCTAAAGCAGCGTGAGATAGGTGACAAGGAATTTGGACAATCTTATCTTTGGTTTGACGAGACTGATTTGGTCAAAAGTGGTAGACAAAGGTCATCCACCAAATTTTAACCCTCCTTTGACTGAGCCAGGCACCCCTATACCAGTCCAAGTAAAGGAAATTTTTAGTGAGCCTTTTTCATTGTTTAGTCATCCTCCCACCATTTCAATACCAAGTGTTGCGTCCAGTGTGGTCGAGTCATCGAGCCCATCTTCAAGTGGGATGAGGGGGATCCCCATGATGTCCACATTACCACCCCTTAGCTCCATTGAACCTACACCGTCCATGCCTTTTCTAAAGGTCCCTCAATATGGGGGGTGCCGATTGTTTCATCATTTCCATTTGTTAGTTACCGAGAATTTCTACACACATACCGTCTATCCCGATGCCCACCTTTGGATCCTATTCTGGTAAGGGGCCAAACCTTGGATTCAACATGGAGGGTGGAATTCCTTCTCCCTCCACCATTCCTATGAGCGGCTTGGTATCATCTGGTTCTAGTTTACCTTTCAGATGGAACATCCCTAGTGGTTTTGGGGTTGTCCCTAGTCAGGTTGGGGGCAGTAGTACATCAGGAGGTTTCAACTTTCCTTGGAAAAACACACCCTTCCCTAGGGGCACATCCCTTGGGAGAAACGTTTCACCTTGGGGAGGTTTTCCCTTTGTTAACACATAAGGTCCTAGGGGTTTCTTCCCCGGGACTAACTTTGGGAATGTTTTTCCTGGAGGGTCGACATTTACCCCCGAGGGAAAACCCCCTAGGGGTATGTTTGGTCCTGGGGGAAGTCATGCTCCGCGAAGTGCCACCATTTCTAGGGGCATTCATTCTTCAAGAGATCCCCAACACTCTAGTAGTACAAATATGGGGGGACCGCAAGGTCCATATGGGACAATAGAGACTTCATCGCCCTCCCAATATTGATTTGCATTGTTGCCTTTCCTTGCAACATTAGACTTACCTAATTTGTCTCAGTTGAAAAATGACTCTATTTCCCACGACCCGTCCTATCCGACCATGCCTTCCAAGCTACCTTAAGATATTCCAAATTTTGATAGAAAGCAGGGAGAGGTCCCCTCCACACACATCATGACATACCATTTATGGTGCTCATCCAACTCGTTGATGGATCATATTGTGAAATTGCATCTTTTCCAAAGATCCCTGACCAGAGTTATGTCTTTTCTTCAGATCCTTGACTGGAGGCTGCATCATTTCTTTGAAAGCTTAAATGACCTGGCAATGAAGTTCTTAACGCATTACCAATTTCCCATTCGGTATGGGATAGGAGCTGAGCTCTTGAATTCACTGTGTGAAGATAATTCCACTCATATTTTTTATCATATACATGAGTGGCAGCGACGACGTCGGATGATTAAGACTCAAATTCTGGACAAAATCCTTATGGAGTGGTTCACAAAGTCCCTCCTACGACCCATTTCCAGAGATGTAGCTATGACCGAGGCGACCATCGATAAGAAGGCCATTTTGCATTCCCAACACTTGGACTATATCTATTCACAGTTGAGTACACTTTATAATATCATCCCAAATGATCCTCGGACGTTGAATGATCCAAAGAAACTAAACCAAGGACCCCATGTCGATGGGGTGGTAGGTTTTGTTTCACGTGCCTCTGTAAACTAGTTAGTTGATCAGATGGGTCGCATGTCGATTAAGTCACATACGTTAGCTTCTGGTACTAGTGCTCAAACGGTTGCGATCCCTAGTCAGACCTCTGAGGTGAATTTGGTGCAGTCCACGAAACTGAATAATCCTCAACAACCTGGAGGAAAGAAGAAATAGAATAAGAAGAAAATTTCTAATCCTGAGAAAGGGACTGCTCCCACCTAGAACACCCAAGAGGGGGGCACTCAAGAAAAGATAAAGAGTGGATTTCCCTGCACGATTTGTGGGGAGGACCACCCTACTCATCGACGTCCTCGAAAAGATGAGGTCCATCGCTTCTTGGCACAACAACGGGCCCCCCAACAACCTATTGTCTTAACCCATCATTTTCCCCCTCAACCTCAAAACATGGTTTCCACAAATCCTGCCCCTCTGCAAGGGGAAATGGAAGGTACCCCTCACTATGAGGGATCTTCCTCAAATGCTGCCATTTTTATGTGTGAACAAACAGTCAATTTGCAAATGCAAGCCAAGAACTATGACATTCCCGAGCCTTCCCATGCTGCGCCAAAAACAACATCTTCTTCCCAACCTGGTGGACCTCTATAGATAGAGAAGCCATCTTTTGACGCATCGCTTTGCCCCCCCAAAGAGCATTCCTTAACGCACGACACATAATCCCAACGCTCGGGCTGCCCATAACTATAGTATTGTGGAAGACTTGGCCCGGGCACCTTGTGCCATGTCTGCGCTTGAAGTCCTCCAAACCTTCCTAGAGCAACAAAAAGCCTTGTTGTCTGCCATAGGCGGGGATGATCCCTCATATTCAATTTTGATGAACTTTGATTCTTCTCAGGTTACTCATAGGCTCGCCCATCAAGTCACCTTTCAGATAATAGTGTGATCATTGGGGAAAAACATCTACCGGACAATAGTGGATGAAGGAGCCTCGACTTTCATCATGTCCATTTCTTGTTGGAAGGCCCTTGGCTCTCCTAATCTCAACATGTCTACAGCACCATTGAAAGCATTCAATGGACACATGTTCCAACCCCATGGAATAATCACCACCTTACCCATCGAGTTAGGTAGTAAGACTGTCTCTATTGATGTCGAGGTTGTTGATGCACCTCTTGAGTACAATATGTTACTCGGACGTACTTGGTTGTACTTGGTTCTATGAGATGATTGCAATTATCTTGTCGGTCTTTAGGGTCTATGCTTCCCTCACCAAGGGAAAATTGTTATGATCGATCAACTTGCGTTCTGTACCCCAGACCTTGGATCCAATGCGAGGTCTAATGTACCCTTTATCGGTGATACCACACAATCCTATATGAACATTGGTGAGGGGATGTTCAAAGATCCTTCGCTGATGGGAATTTTCCCCCTTCCCCCACCGTCTCCCATTGCTAATGTAGCTCCTATCAACATGATTTCGTCATATACCAGTGGATTCGTCGGGTCTTTTAATCCTTGGGTGGTACTTCATCCCAAGGACATTGATTCATATGGAGCCTCTATGCCACTCACCCTGGTAGAGATTTCCTACCAGGCGATCCAGTTAGCATCCGTTGGCCCTGCTTCAAATTCCCCTCAAGATGTAGAATCTTATCAGTATCCCAAGCCCTCTTGGGCCATCAATTCTCTTACTGTTTGGAATGACTTCCTTGATCTTGAAATTCCATACGAGGAAGCTATCATGGAGGTCATGGATTCAACTGATATGCCATGGGAGGATTTACACCATCGTGCATCTTTCGTCCCTGTTTTGGAACAATTTCTGGATGAAAATCATGTTGCCACTAATCATGTTCAATGGTCTTAGTCTCCCATTATGATTCATGATGTTTTATTGGAAGGGAACTTGGACAACATTTCAAAAACTATACCCATTGACATTTCCTAGAAGCCATGTGTCGTGGAACACGTCTTGATAGGTGTCGACTATTCACCCCAAGAAATTGAAACATACACGCCCCTATTCAAATAATTCCATAATGTTTTTGACTGGTCCTATGAAGAAATTCTTGGCATTGACCCCCAAATTATCTAACATGAGATCAAGATGTACGATGGAGCCAAGTCAATCCAACAGAAGCTCTGGCCAGTCAACCAAAGAAAGTCGATGCCATCAAGGCAGAGTTAGAGAAGCTTCTTCATGCACAATTTATCTATCTAGTTCCCTTGACCGAATGGGTTTCTAACATTGTTCTGGTCGCTAAGAAACATGTCACTATTAGGGTCTATGTTGATTATATGGATTTAAACAAGGTTTTTTCAAAGGATACTTATCCAACCCCATTCATTGATCAGATTATCAATGAATGTGTTGATATCAAAATATTCTCATTCATGGATGGTTTCTCTAGCTATAATCAGATCTAGATAAAACCGAAAGATCAACACAAGACTGCCTTCACTTGTCCTTGGGGTACTTTTGCTTATCGAAAACTGTCATTTGGTCTTAAAAATGCTAGAGCCACTTTCTAATGAGCCATGTGATATGCTTTCCATGACATCAAACAAATTGTAGAGGATTACTTAGATGATTTGGATACTCGCTCGAAGTGTCGTGAAGATCATCTCGGTCACTTGTGGGCCATTTTTATCCCATGTCGATACTATAACATTCATTTGAATCCACATAAATGCATATTTTATGTGGTGTCTGAGAGATTGCTAGGCTTCATTATGTCCAATTTTGGGATCATGGTTGATCCCTTGAAGATCGATAATATTGTCAAATTTCCTCCTACTCGTATCATTATCCAACTTCAAAGTTTGCAAGGGAAGACAAACTTTTTGTGCATATTCAATGCCAATTATGCCAAGATGACGAAAGGTTTTATGCACTTGTTGAAGAAAGGTGTATCTTTCGTGTGGGATGACCAAACACAATGCTCATTTGATGCCTTGAAGAAGGCCTCGACGTTGACTCCCTTATTGATCCCTCCTAATTATACTTGAGATTTTTTACTCTATCTCGTGGCCTTTGAATCCACCATTGGCATGGTGCTCATCCAAGAGGACAACGCACAATGAGAGCACATCATTTACTATCTTAACAAAGGACTTGTTGGTCCTGATCTTCGATACTCTCATGTTGAGAAGTTGGCCTTGGTAACAATTTATGATGTCCAATGATTACAACATTACATCCTCTTGCGGAAAACCACTGTAGTTTCTAATGCCAACCCAATGCAACACATTTTCAATTGTCAAATTACTCAGAGCAAGTACTTGAAGTGGATTGTGATCCTCCAAGAGTTTGACCTAGAGTTTGTCTCCTCCAAGTCTAAGAAATCCTTAGCTTTCGCATAGTTGATGTCTGAACTTCCCCGAGCCGATGGGGAAGCAGTGACTAATGATTGTTTCCCTGATGAGTTCTTGTTCCTTATTGACTCGTCTGATCCATGGTATGGAGATGTCTTGGTCTACCTCTAGACTCAACATTTTTGTCCTCCACTTTCTCATGATGATCGTCGACGCATACAACATCAAGTTAGACGCTACCTTATTGCAGGTGACACCTTGTATCATCGACGGGTTGATTTGGTTCTATGTTGTTGCCTTATCCACGAGGAAGTTGAAAGAGTTTTGAATGATTGCCATGCAGGGGCATGTGGCGGTCATCTCTCTGGGTTGGCCATTGCCTAGAAAATATTGTACACTAGCTATTTCAGGTCCATGATCTATAAAGACTATATGAATGCGGTCCATAAATGTCATTCGTGTCAAATATTCACTCATAATATGCGTGTTCATCCTGCCCCACTTCATCCCGTGGTGACCGTCGACCTCATCGCCAAGTGGGGGATTGATTTCATGACATGTAATCCTACCTCATCCAAAGGTCATGGCTACATCATCATGGTCGTTGACTACTTCACCAAATGGGCCGAGGCTTTGCCTACCTTTTCTAACAATGGCACCACCACTACTATTTTTGTGTTCAATCATATAATTGCTAGGTTCGGTGTTCCAAAGACCATGGACCATGGGTCCCATTTTCGTAATAAGATGATGTCTGAATTAGTTGCTAGGTTGGGTTTTCGTCATGAGAACTCGACGCCCTATTACCCTTAGGCCAATGGCCAAGTAGAAGCCATCAATCGTGTCCTCAAGACAATTATCTAGAGGATGTTAGGGAAACACAAGACAAACTGACATTGTATGCTATTTTCGACATTATGGGCTTACCATACCTCTACCAAAACAACCATTGAATTTACCCCTTTCGAAATTGTTTATGGTATAGACGCAGTATTACCAATTGAATACGAAATCCCGTCAGTGAAACTTGTCATAGAACTGTTGCCCAATACCTTAGCCGAGGAAGAGCGTCTCTTGTACTTGGTCCAGCTTGATGAACAATGTCAGAATGTTGCTTTGGCCAATGAAACACACAAGAAGTGTGTTAAATATTTGTATGATAAATTTGTCCATCCTCGTGTCTTTTCGGAGGGTGACTTGGTTTTGGTTTATGACCAGGACCATGACACACTGGGAGCAGGTAAGTTTAAACACCTCTGGCATGGTCTCTACATTGTTAAATGTGTTTTGAAGAGAGGGGCCTACAAGCTTGTGGATTATGATGGGAATCCTCTTTCGAAGCCCCGTAATGGGCTCTACCTTAAGAAGTGTTATTCTTAGGCCATCTAGTCGCATGATGCTTTGAACATAGGAGTGTTTTTGTTTGGTTTTGGAGTGGTGTGTTTTGCTTCTTGCGTACATGTTAAGATGTCAATGTCCTCCTCAATAAACATGGGATATGTTGATGGTGCTAGACGTAGTAATTGAAACATTGTGTCTGTCGCTTGGGTGATCTTTTCGCCCACTGACGAGCTTGTGAATTCAAGTAGTGTCTACCTTGGGCATGTAACCAATAATATTACAGAGTATAGTGTCGGCATTGAACTATTGTCTAAAATGGTCACCCTTGGCATTCGTCATCTAGTTGTTACATTGGACTCTTAGCTTGTGGCCTCACAGTTGAATTACACATACAACGTTAGACATCTCGTTCTTTTGCATAAGTATTTGAGGGTGCGTCTTCTTGAACGTTGCTTTGAGCATATTGAATATTGCCACGTCCAAAGAACGTCTAATGCATTGGTTGTTTCGTTAGCTAACTATGTGTTAGATTGGCATTTGTCTCTTTCAAATTAATTCTTTAAGCATGCATGTACATAAAACATGGGTCATCATTCACTACATTTGGACATCCATAGGTAATAGCGGAAACAATATATATATATATATATATATATATATATATATATATAGATAGTCACAAAGTGTGATTTCATCTTTCCAAAAAGTGTTGCATATGCAAAATTGGGGTTGTACCGACCTCTTGATACATAAACGTGTCGACTAGATAATATGTGTGTCTAGTACAAAAAAGGGTGCCATTGGCTACTCAATCCTCGTGTCAATGGTAGCACAATACTGCCTAAGGCACTTTCCGGAGAAGTTGGTGAAAGGGGCGGGAAACACCTTCAGAGTGTCGCCGCAAGTGCAGGGGCATATCCCGCTGTAGTGTGGAAGGGATTCCCATGGTCATCCCCTCCAGGTTACGCTAGACACGATGTTATTTTTCACTGCTACCACAACCTTCCGCTCTTGACAACTCCTCGTTGATGCTACGACGATGATCTCGACCCCATCTTTTCGGACGCTTCGATCCTACGTCTGCAAAACATAAAACTCTATCAGTATGCACCCACCAAAAAAATTTGTATATACCAAAATACTAAAAAAATGAAAATATGAAAAACCTCAAAAACACACTTCAAAAAAGTAATAGTTAGTCAATAATGATTGCTATATATCTCACCTTAATGATTGCTATATATCTCACCTTGGGGAAAAATAATAATATATAGAGTGGGGATTGCAATATATCTTATTGCATAGAGAAACAATAATACATAGAGTGGTGGATTAAATAAGCATCACAATTATAGAGGTCAAGGTATATAGTTAGCCATGTTGTGTGGGAAAAGAAGGAGAGATGCAAGGTATTTAGTTGTCATGTTGTATGAGAAAAGTGGGAGTGATACACGATATATAGTTGGTTGTGTTGTATGGGAAATGGGAGTGATACAAGGTATACAATTGGTTGTGTTGTATGGAAAAAGTGACAATGATGTTTTAGTTTGTTTCACAATCCATCTATATATATCGACCTTCTTAATATTTTAAGGATCTCATAAAACTTTTCTCAAATACTTTTTAACATATAATATTTTTTTAACATATAAATCTCGATTTGGGTGGCTCATGGGAATTGTACAAAATCTTCGTAGCTCTAAGGCTCTACGATGCCCCCAACTGTGAATTTATAGAAGCCTTTGGTCTCATTCAACTCCAAGAATGGCAAGTATTTACTTGACTTCAATGCTTGCTTCAAGGACCAGCCTGGTAAGGACGTCCGCCTTAACTGGCCGCACATGGGAGTATACGACGACGGATTTGCAACTAATGGTCTGGTTCTTTACCAGCCTCAGTGGCATTAGCAATATCATAACGATGTTGATCTCTGATCTTCAGGACAATGGTCGAACAACTAAGGGAATCATCAAGGAGAAATCCGGTGAGGAATAGTTGGATCTGCATATTTGAATGGTTAAGTTTGTATAATCCAAGTGCTTCAAGGTTTTTTCAATATGTTGAATCCATTTATGCATTTAGAAATACAATTTAAACAACAAAAAATAACAATTTTGAAAATAGCAATTTTGTCTAGATTTACATGACCGAATTCCGACCAAAAACCCAAAAGGTAGAACGTTTAACCAACACCCTTTAGTTATGCTTCTCTCTCATTTTGATAGCCGTCACTACTACAATTATCACAGACTTACCATCAGATAGCTAGCTAACAAGAAGATTATTGTTAGCTAGAACAAATTTATTTTTTGCCAATATAATAAAAATTAGTTAGCTTAAAAAAATTAATCCAAATTAAAAAAAATCCAATAAATCTAATTGATCTTAATATACATTAAGAAGAATCATCATCATAACGTATGATAAGTTTTCCACTAACCATGATCTTAAACATTAAACTAAATAAACAGTTATCCGTAATCGTCTTCTAAATGTAAACCTTATTCTACCTCCATTTTATCTGATTTTATAAATATATATAATTACTTCTCTCTCGCTCGATGGCCTAACTTTATAGTTGTACTTTTATTCGAAATCTAATTTTTAAATATATTATGCTCCTAGATACTCTTGACCACCTTTATTCCTTGAAAATAAATGTTATTAGCACGTGTTGGTTGTTGTACTTTGAAATCAAAATAAATTTTGATAGCGCGTGGTGGTGGTTACACGAAATCCAAAATGAGAATATTTAAAGGATTTGACTTTGACATCAAAATACCTTAGAGTTTAAGTTACTTTAAAAAAATACAATATAGAAGAGTATATTTAGTGAGTTTTTAATTTCAATAGAGGATCTCAATTAAAGATGCTAATCTATTCATACCTCGTTTAGGAATTCTAATTAAATATATCAATTTATATAAGGGACACATGTGTAAGAGGATAGTTTATGATTTGATGTACATATAGTTTTAGAGTTTGTGTGGAGGTTATGAATATCCATTGACAATGATGTATACATGTTGTGTTACAAGAAGTTATTCTTAAAAAAAAAGAAGTTTGAAGAGTAATAATGATTGGCGATCTGATGATGATCACTTGTGTCTTTTATTTTGGAAAGCAACTAGCAAATGCAAAGTTCGACAAAATCATCAAATGAACCATTTTTATGGGGCTCAATCTTGAATATTTAGCCTTCTTTTAAGTACTATGAGGGTTTAATGACGAAGTAGACCTAAACGTAAACCATGGTGTCAAAATGAGGGAAGGCAAACTTTGGCTAAAGAAAGGGGAGAGAAGTCACTTTCATGTGCCCCACATGAGTTGCATGATCTAATGTAATGTCCCTTTCCAAATAGGAGCTCCAGAGAGGAGGCTTAATGGTCGAAACTGCCCCGTTCTAGAGGTCACTCCAGTCACAGGTGTTATATTCGGAAAGTGACATTGAGCTAAAAAGGGTTAAAAGCGCTTTTAAGTCATTATGAGCTAAAAATAGAAGTCAACAGTGAATTAGGGTTTTGGAAGTCAACAATGAATTAGGGT
>ML828037.1:15355-46162 GCA_009831015.1 Picea engelmannii | reverse complement strand
GAATATTGTAACACATTAAACTACATTAGCCTCATGTTGGACACCTTCCATGGACCCCAACTCTATCATATAACCAACAAAACTAAGACCTTGTGAACTACGCGGACTTGGTTTCTAAAGTCCTCAATGGGCATTAAGTTTAAGTTCTTTTTGGTTATTTAGTATGTTTTGTCATATAATATTATTACTAGGATGGTTCCTTAAGTAGTATTCTTGCAAACTCTTAATTTCAAGAAATTGAGTGAAATCTCGACATTTTGTTTAAGTCTATACTTATTTGTGGATTTCAATGTATGGATGCCGAAAATCTTACGTTTGTATCTCAATGTTGTATAGTGAGTTGCAAATTCTTTTAATATAAAAACCTACAAGTTATTGTGAATAAAAGGAAAACATTAATTTATATATTCAAGATTGATATTGTAAGTATATGCACTTCAAGGTTAGATTTGACTATGTTTACATACTTGTAGAACATTGGTTCATCAATAAATCAAAACTAGATGTGTATATGTCAAAGATCCTATACGTTAGTTGTTGGAATGATCATTAGGGAACCACTTCCAAGTTTTTTAAGTTGCACTATGGTGTTCATGGGATTTTGACACAAAAAAATGTAAAATTGGATCATTGTACTTCAAAGATCCTATACGTTAGTTGTTGGAATGATCATTAGGGAACCACTTCCAAGTTTTTTAAGTCGCAGTTGACTATGGTGTTCATGGGATTCTGACACAAAAAGGATGTAAAATTTGATCATTGTACTTCATTTGTGCTTGACTAGGTACCCACTAACCAAAATAGATAAATCATGACTATGGATAAGGGAGAAAGAACAACAAAATATTGTTGAGCATTTGGTATTGGAAGTGGGTGGAGGTATTCTCTCCCATTCGAATCGTAGGATCTCCAACTTGCTTTCAAATTCATTTCCCTAAACTGCAACATAGAAAATGTGAAGAGATCCAGGATATAGTTTGATTTAATTACAAAAGTTTGATATCAAACATTTGGACCACTTGATTGACTGCTTTGATTTGTTGAAAGAGAGTCACGAGCATGTGGAGAGATAAAGGATTGCATGCTCTAATTTAAGTCCAAAATTTTGATATCAAACGTTTGGACCACTTCCTTGATTGCTTTGATTTTTCAAAAGAGTGACACTTGGTGTTATATGACGAGATGGAAAACATTGCTTTGAGGGTTATTAATCGCTCTTGCAATTATCAATTAATACTGCTCTCCATTAGGAAACCTAGGGAAGTGCAGGGAACCCCGTGGAATGATGTTGACAAGGTACCAACTTCAAATTTGTTTTTTGAAGTGCAGAGAGCGAGGGGAATAAAAAGAAAAAAAAAACAGATAATATCAACCACTCTAATTCCCAACCACACCTATTCTTAAAATTACATATAATATACATAAAATTGGGAAAACAAAAATACCGAGAGAGAAAGATGTTATGTTGTGGCTATTAACATCTCAAGCATACAGGGTAAGTAATTCAATAATTTGAAGGAGTGATCAAAACTAGATGTCATTTTTAGTAGCTCATTATGATTCACTGCCATCAAACTTATTTAATGTTAAAGTGCATAAGAGACTTCAAGCTCATCTTCAACAAAGTTTCCACATAAAAGACTTTGTGTTGCATGTGTTGAAATGTAATGAGAAATAGTTAATATACCCAAAAATATTCAACATAGGTATGAGATATAGTTGAAATCCACAAAGGATTTTTTAATTTTTATGTTGCTACTCTCCCACCTTGTAGCCCACAAGTGAGAATGAGATTGTTGGTACCTTGTCATCCCCAATCAAGAATTAGCTCATGAAGAGCCCCACTCAACAATCGACTCACAAGGAGCAGACATGTCACATGTAGACTTTGAATTGGGGTGGGGGATAACACCTCCTCTCTGCCACTTGAGCTACATCCAATTTATCGTAAAGGATAATAGTTATGTAATTGATAGATGAATAAGTGAGTCGATTGATACAATGAGCCTTATGACAATATACTTATATGCATTGAATAATAAAGAAGATGAAGGGTTGTGTCTCTTAGTTAGGTTACGTCTTTTAGTTTATTATTCTTGTTGTATTTTGCATTCATTACATTGTCTCTCCCTTCAAGATGCTTTGTCCTCAAAGCATAAAAATGTTTTATTTTTGTTCTCGCATGTAATGCTTTCACATGATACCCTATTCTTAATGTTGTCATAGTCAAAGAAACGAGGCAATATCATCTTCAATGAAATAAACAATTTTTTTGTATCATTGAAGGGTTAGTCTACCCTAGTTCAATAATTTGTGGAATTGTGTATTTATAAGGTTCTTCGATGGAATTTTTTGTTTTGTGATTCCAAGAATGGCTATTATTTTGAGACCAAATTGTATTGGAATTGATCTTCTTTGGAATATAGGTAAAATATCTCCTTTGCTAAGAGTGACGCTAATAAGTTAATTGGGTAAAACATAGACTCTTGTGATTAGGATATCAATAAGGTATCCTTGTATCTTGTGTTTTGTTTTTGAACATTCATCTATGGATACTTCTTGTAGTTTATTGGTTTATAACATTCCAACATAAGTGTCATTCTAATTTATCATATATATTGCTTCCTTTCTCTAGAGTTTGGATTTTTACATCTGACGACTTCTCTATTTCAACTAGGCCAGTCATCGTTTCTTTATCGATGATTGTTTCCTTGTTGGTAAGTCGTTCTAACTTTCTTGTTGTGACTTTTTCACATTCTTTAGTTTCTTGGTTTGTGCAACTAAGCTTTGATTATGGTTCTCTAAATGAGAATATTCATCATCTCTTTGATGATGATTCCTTGTCAAATTTCTTCTTGTGATCTTTCATTTGTTGTTGGACTCAATCATTTTACTCATATTTAGCCACCTCACATTTTAAATGATGAAGTTCATTATTAGGCACTTTTTCCCTCTACATTTTTGTAACTCTTTTGTTAAATATTCACATTGATTTCAAAAATGATCTTAATGAGTCCTTAGTTGCTTTTGTCATTAATGGCATATTCAATAAGGGGCTCTCTCTCTCTCTCTCTCTCTCTCTCTCCACTCAAAAACAAAAGGAAATCGACATTTTTGGCTTAAAGTCGGGCAATAATTTTTTTGGATGAATGAAATTGCAAATATCAATGATTAACATTGCACAATCTAGTTGCAATAGGAGTATTCAATGGTGATGAATCCATTTCCGCATTAAAAACTACAATTTTATTTATCCAAAATTTTGACAAAAATTGAGTAACAAGAATTAGGTGACGACAAACCCAAAAAAGTCAAAATTATAAAATATTTAACCTTCTTCTATATTTAACACCTTTAAATTTCCTTTATAGATAACTTTTCCCATTTGAATAATATATATTTTTTAAATTTATATAAATAAAATTTATATTTCCTTTTCACCTTTAATGCTTATTTTCATTAAAAAAAAATAAAAATAGCAAGAAACTTATTTTCAAAAAAAACAATCTTGATTCTAGATTTATATTATTTAAATATAAAAAGCAACAATCTTGATTCTAAATTTATATTATTTAAATACTTATTTTCAAAAAAAACAATCTTGATTCTAGATTTATATTATTTAAATATAAAAAGCAACAATCTTGATTCTAAATTTATATTATTTAAATAAAAATACAAAATGAGAGATATTAACAATACGAAGTTTGACATAACAATAAAGTATCATTCCATTAATCAACAATTAACTTCTTTACAATATTATGATCAAGTATAAATAATTTGAGGAAAGCTTTGAGCTATATCTTGGTTAGTTCGAATTTTTTTGAAAAGGTGTGACCTCTAAAGAGGGTGTGAGATCCATTCCCACCAAGTTATATAGGGTTATTAATTGCTCTTGCAATTAGTAACTAATACCATTCTCTATTAGGGAACTTCTGAAAATTGTGATATGACCTTGACAAGGTACCAACTTTGTCATTCATTATTGTTATTGAAGTGTCATTATTGTTATTGAAGTGTGAGAAGTTAAAAATATATATATATATATTTCTTTAAAAAAATATATATATATTTCTTTAAAAAAATAAATATATAAATATCTAAGAAAATATGAATCACTTCCTTTCCCAACTTGTTTATTAGAAAAAGAAAGAAAGTGAGTGAGGAAGATGATTTGTTATGGCTATTAACATCTCTAAGTTTACATAAGTTAAAAAATTTAGTGATTTAAAGAAGCAATTAAAACTATATGTCATTATTTGTAGTTTAATACGCTTCACTCCCATCAAACTTATTTAATGATAACGTACACATTTGTCATTCATTATTGTTATTGAAGTGTGAGAAGTTAAAAAAAAAAAAAAAAATCTTAAAAAAATAAATATATAAATATCTAAGAAAATATGAATCACTTCCTTTCCCAACTTGCTTATTAGAAAAAGAAAAAAAGTGAGTGAGGAAGATGATTTGTTATGGCTATTAACATCTCTAAGTTTACATAAGTTAAAAAATTTAGTGATTTAAAGAAGCAATTAAAACTATATGTCATTATTTGTAGTTTAATACGCTTCACTCCCATCAAACTTATTTAATGATAACGTACACAAGAGGCTTCAATCTCAACTTTCTCAAGATTTCCACATTAATGACTTTGTGTTAGCATGTGTTGAAATGTAATTAACAAATTTATATATAAAAAAAAATATTCAACATGGGAATGAAAGAGAGTTAAAATCTATAAATGATAATAATTGTATATGATAAATGAATAAGTGAGTTAATTGATACAATGAGCTTTGTGAAAATATACTTAATATATGTAATGATTAGTCATGTAGGTGAAGGGTTGTGTTCATTGGTTAAGTTATGTCTTTTAGTTTATTAGTCCCTACTGAAGGCATAGAGGGACTATAGCGATCGATGATTCGTTGACTTCATATAAGTTTATCCTTTGACTAAAAATATTGCATAGTATCTATTGTTGGAACTAGAGAATTAAAAACATTGATTTTTATATAACAAAAAATCAAAATATCTAAGAAAATATAAATCACTTCCTTTTCCAACTTGCTTATTAGAAAAAGAAAGAAAGTGAGTGAGGAAAATGATTTGTTCTGGCTACTAACATCTCTAAGTTTACATAAGTTAAAGAATTTAGTGATTTAAAGAAGCAATTAAAACTATATGTCATTATTTGTAGTTTAATACGCTTCACTCCCATCAAACTTATTTAATGATAACGTACACAAGAGGCTTCAATCTCAACTTTCTCAAGATTTCCACATTAATGACTTTGTGTTAACATGTGTTGAAATGTAATTAACAAATTTATATATAAAAAAAATATTCAACATGGGAATGAAAGAGAGTTAAAATCTATAAATGATAATAATTGTATATGATAAATGAATAAGTGAGTTAATTGATACAATGAGCTTTGTGAAAATATACTTAATATATGTAATGATTGGTCATGTAGGTGAAGGGTTGTGTTCATTGGTTAAGTTATGTCTTTTAGTTTATTAGTCTCTGTCGAAGGCGTAGAGGGACTATAGCGATCGATAATTCGTTGACTTCATATAAGTTTGTCCTTTGACTAAAAATATTTGCATAGTATCTATTGTTGGAACTAGGGAACTAAAAACATTGATTTTTATATAATAAAAAATACCATATAATTCATGATTTGATTGGATAACAGATTGGAGGTCTTATTGCCAGCTTCGCTATTCCTAATGTTTGATATGTTAGCATATCCAAAGTTTTTGATCATATACGGTATTTTTGAATTTTTATTTTTTTCTTGAAATGTTTGGATATCCAAAGTTTTGAAGATAGAGAGTCGGTTTTTTATTAGTTGACTTCATATTAGTTTGTCCTTTGAATAATGTTTTTTTTTACATGGCCTCTTACTAATTTTTTTTATTGTTAGAAAATAATATAATAAATGTTTTTTCGTACGTAACAGACCTGCCACACTGCATTCTTTCTTGAATGTTTATAGAGCAGTCCTGACAAACTTAAATGTTTACCTAACATGCCTCACAACCTTAAATGTTTACTTAACAGGCCTGTTACAATACATTTTCTTCCGAGTTTTTTTTTATATGAAATGTTCTCTGCAGTGAATATGGGCAATATTGTTCTTCAACAACATTGTTGGTTCACTGGTTCATGCTTGCTTCTTGCTTGTTCACTGATTTCTTATTTGCATGTTGTTGTTGTTCTTGTTTGTCTGTTGGTCTTATTGCAGTTTGCATGCTTGGGATTCTGCAATCGCGATTGGAACTGGCCTTCTTTCGTTCACCATTGACGGGTGGGTTTGGGTGTCGTGTTTAGCTTCGCTTGCTATTTGCAGTTTGCAGGTGGGAAATTTGACTACTGGGGATGTCTGAGTCGAAATCCTCTTGCAGAACATCTTTGTATGTGAGGAGAAAATACAATTTTCTTTTCCTATACGTCACTCTGTGTGATGGAGGTAGGTTTTGTGTCCAACATTGGCGGTCAAGAACGAGACGAAGATAACATTACAGTCCTGCTTCTCTGGTCATAGTAATCACATACAAAGATGGACTGCAAGAGGATTTTGATCGCTCCCAGTATTGAAAAATACCAACCGTGAAAACCACACCTTTCTTAATTGTTTGCACAGTGGCAGGCCTTTGGACGGTCCTGACAGCCTTGAATGTTTACCTGACAGGTCTCACAGCCTTAAATGTTTGGTTAACAGATGTGTTACAATACATTTTCCTCCGAATTTTTTGATACAATCTTGTGTGCAGTGAATTTGGCCAATATTGTTCTTCATCGACATTCTTGGTCGGTTGGTTGGTGCTTGCTTCTTGGTTCGTTGGATGTTGCTTATTGTTGTTTGATTCAACTTTGCAGGGTTGAGGTCCTGCAGCTACAGTTGGGCCTTTTGGTGCTTCTTCGGTGGGTTGTTATTTGCTGCTTGTTGTTGTTTTCTTCAACTTTGCAAGGTTGGGGTCCTGCATCTGTAGTTGGATCTGTTGTTACAGTTTATGGGCCAGGTGTTGCGCTTCTGTCCTTCTCCATTCATTGGTGGGTCTCGATTTTTGCGGTTGCATTCTTTCATTGCTTGACATGCATGTTGCAATACATTTTTGTCCTTTATTTTTTCTTCTGCAATGAATATGGGCGATATTGTTCTTTGGCAGCGTTCCTGGTTCACTGGTTTATGCTTGCCCGTTGCTTGTTGACTGGTTTCTTGTTTACCTATTGTCGTTGTTGTTGTTGTTGTCATTCCCCATTATCAAGTGGGTTTCATTGCTAGATTTACGTTCATGTTCATTCTTTGTTGTTTGCTATTTCCAGTTTGCAAGTGAAAATTTTAAATGCTGGAGATACCTGCGTCAAAATCCTTTTCCAGAACATGTTCGTATGCGAAGAGAAAATTCAATTTCCTTTTTTTATGTCAGTGGGTGTTATGTATGGAGGTGTTCCAATTGTGGATGCAGAATGCCAACCGTGCAAAACTGCAGCTTCCTTAAATGTTTGCACAGTGGGAGGCCTTTGCACGGTCCTTACAGTCTTGCATGTTTACTTGCCAGGCCGTGTTACAATATATTCCTCCAATTTTTTTATACAATCTTGTCTGCAGTAAATTTGGACAATATTGTTCCTCACCGACACTCTTGGTTGACTAGTTGATGCTTGCTCGTTGGTTCACTGGATGTTGCTTATTATTGTTTGATTCAACTTTGCAGAGTCGAGGCCCTGCAACTGCAATTAAGCCTCTTCGTACTTGTTTCTTCACAAACACATCTCCACTTGGAAAACACAAATCATAACATGGTTTTATAGTTGGATCCCCAAAAAATACTATTAAGATAAAATAATATGCAAAATTTTGCAGTGGATATAAACAACATCTCTTCTGACTTGAACCAGACTTTATCGAGCTCCAACTATATTTCATAGCTGACAATGTTTTTTCCATAGTTAATGTCTTTATATGGCTTCATAGTTATGAGAGTAAATGTTGTTATGTGAGCGATAAAGTTCTTCCCTTTCCTTTTCCTCTTCTAAACTTGCCCCTTTTTCCCTTTTGTTCTTCCTCTCTATTGTGTGTTTCTGGTTCTATACTTTGTCACATTTCTGTGGTCGCAGGTTCCCAGGGTGGCGGATTGACAAATCGTCATCTCCATCTATATCTTCACATCACGAGTCCGACCAATCATCGTTCGTTTGCATACTTAGAAAATTTCTTCTAAACTTGTATGTTTTTCCCTTTTGTTCTTACTCTCTATTATGCATTTCTGGTTCTATACTTTGTCACGTTTCTGTGCTTGCGGGTTCCTGGTGTGGCGAACTAAAAAATCGTCATCTCCATCTATATCTTCACATCACGAGTCTGATCGACCGTCATTCGTTTGCATACTTAGCCAATTTTATGAACGCGGGTTCGCGGATAGGTCCTATCGAACTCTGGTAACCCATGTTTGGGGTATACATATTGCACCCAAAACTTTCGTGCTTTACAATTCGACCCCGGAGTCCTCGAACTTGCAAGCCTGAATCTACCTACGATGACTACATCTATCCGACCTTCCTTTCCATACTTAGTCGAGTCTTCAAAGTTTCGCGGGTTCACGCACTCTCGGGTTCAAAAAAGTTTAAAAGCATTTTTCGCTCCCCTCCATCTCTGCCACCTTCCTCCCTTCCCAATGCACATTAATTATGCTTTTACTATTGACAAACCATCAGACAGGTTCGAAAAGATTGGCTTTAATAAGCAGAAATCTCGAGGACATCTCCCATTAAAATGCATTAACAAGCGAATATTATGGGATCTGATAACTTTTTGCGTCCATTTTTAATTTGCAAAAAGTGTTGGTTATTTTATTTTTTTAAAGGCATCATCATAGTAACAGTGTAATATTGTACTACCACACTGCCATCCACAAACGTGTCATCCACAGAGGTCTTGACATCATGTCCCTCTTTAATATTGTGCATATATTACAGGTTGTTGTATTTGAGAATCTGTTTGCATATGGGAATGTTAACTCTTGTTATTAGTGACTATTCAACACACATATTCGAAAAGATTTCGCATTGATAAGAGAAAATATTGAGGGCATGTGCCATTAAAACGAATTAAACCAAAATCTACGGAAGATTATACCATCAGTGAATGTGAGGTTCGCCTTTGGGAACCCAAATCATTGGAGAATGCCTTTAGGGTGGCAATAAATGTTGAAAGTAAAAATATGGCTATGGCTACTAGAAGGACCAATCCTAACATCTATAGAGAGAATAATGTTCCTTCTTCTAAAACACCTCAAACTACAAGGTTGACACCTCAACAAATGGAGGAAAGAAAAGCAAAAGGTTTATGCTTTAATTGTGACAACAAGTACAGTAAGGGACATAAGTGTGGTGAGAAGAAATTATTCTACATAGATTGTGAAGAGGAAGAAGAAGAAGAAGAAGAACAAGAACCATCTCAAGATGAAAACGTAGAATCAATTTCGTCTGAAGAGTTGACTCCCATGATATCGTGTAATGCATTGGCTAGAATTAACACTCCTCAAACCCTCAAGATCGAAGGATATATCAAAAAGAAAAAGGTAATAGTCCTAATTGATTATGGCAATACTCATAATTTCATTCACTATAAATTAGCCAAAGCTCTCAATTGCTTTGTATATCCAGCACCATAGTTTCAAGTAATCATTGTAGATGGAGGAACTATCAATTGCTCAGGAAAATGCAATAAGATCAATCTTACTATGGTGGAATATGTAATGAATAGTCCAATGATTGCTATACCCATGGGTGGTGTTGATGTCGTACTAGGAATCCAATCGTTACAATCATTAGGACATCTGTTTGTATGGTTGTAGTCTTAAAAACACCCAATCCCCTACTTCAAAACTTCTTTCACTACGATGTTGATCTGCTTGTTGTTTCATGCGATTTTGTGCCATGGTTAGGTTGTACTTTAATATTTGGAGAACTTGTTTTTGATGCTCGATGTGATCTTCCACTGCTTGAACCTTAGATTTTTCTTTTAGAGAAGAAGTGATGGAAGGAGGGTGGTATCCATAGAGTGCCATAAATGGTGTCATTTTTGTTGCAGTAAGAAAGGAAGTGTTATATCACCAGTCTGCCAAGGGTAACCATTTGAACCATTGTGTTTGTTTATCAGAGACAAAGCAACGAAGATAGCCTTCCAGACATTTGTTCACTATCTCGGTTTGTCCATCAGATTGAGGATGATAGGATGAGCTATGAGCCAATTGAGTACCTAAACAATAAAATAATTATGTCCAAAAATGTTCAGTGAAGATGGGATATCTGACACTTGCAATAATCTTTGGGTTGCCATGAGCTTTTGAACTGTCTCCATGAATGTAGTGGCAACTGTACTGGCTTTGAAGGGATGAGAGAGTGCACAAAAGTGTGCGTACTTGGTTAGTCTATCAACAATCACCATGATGACACTGTTTCCTTCAGACTTCGATAACCCTGTGATGAAATCCATGGAAACGTCCTCCCAACACTGACTTGGGATGGCTAATGGTTGTAAAAGACCTGGGGTCTTAATTGTTTCCACCTTATTTTGTTGACAAACCAAACATTCTGCCACAAACCTTTGAACATCAGTTTTAAGGCCATCCCAAAAAAATTCCTTCTTGACCCTATGATAGGTTTTCAAAAATCCCAAGTGCCCTCCTACTGGAGAGGTGTGCAATTCCAATAGTACCTTTTGTTTGAGTTGGGAGTTCTTACCTAAATATAAGCGATCTTTGTACCATAGTGAATCATTTTTCCATGTAAATGTATATGATGCATTGGAATCCTGCTGCAACCTTTGAATGAGAATCCACACTTTTTCATCATTCTTCCATTCATCCCTTGATTCTATTATCCAATCGAGTTGGATGATCGAGATAGCACAAAGAAAGGCCTCAACATCTTCATCCTTTCTTGATGAGTGCATCTACCACAACATTTTGCTTCCCTTTTTTATAGATGATTTCAAAATCATAACCCAATATCTTGGTTACCCATTTTTGTTGTTCTTCTGAACATAGTCTTTGTTCCAAGAATTATTTAAGACTATCATGATTTGTTTTGACCTTGAAGTGCCTACCTATTAGGTAAGGACGCCATTTCTTCAATGCATGTAGTATTGCCATGATTTCCTTCTCATAAATGGGTTTGTGTAAGTGCTTCCCCTTGAGTGGTCGACTTTCAAAAGCCAGGGGCCTTCCTTCTTGCAATAGGACAACACAAATTCCATTTCCTGAGGCATCGCATTCCACAATAAAGGTTTTTGTGAATTCTGGAGTGGTCAAGACATGAGATTTTCACATCACCTCTTTAAGTTGTTCAAAAGCTTTAGTTGCCTTTGGAGTCCATGAAAATGCATCCTTTTTTGTTAGTGTCGTTAAAGGTGCTACTATTCTTCCATAGTGTTGAACAAACTTGCGGTAGTAACCTGTCAAACCCAAAAATCCTCTAAGACTCTTCAATGTTTTGGGAATTGGCCAGTCCATCATAGCCTTAATCTTGTTAGGGTCTACCTTGACACCTTCATGAGATACAATATGACCCAAATACTCTACTTCCTTCAATCCAAAGAAACATTTGGATGGTTTGGCATATAGTTGTTGATCCTTTAGTAGTTGTAGCACCTTGTCAACATTTCACACATGATCCTCTCAAGACTTGCTATAGATTAGTATATCATCAAAAAATACTAACACAAATTTTCGAAGGAAGCACTTGAGAATGGAATTCATCAACCCTTGGAATGTGGAAGGTGCATTTGTAAGACCAAAAGGCATGAGCAAAAATTCATAATGGCCTTCATGAGTTCAGAATGTTGTTTTTAAGATGTCTTCTTCCTTCATTCTAATCTGATGATACCATGAACGGATATCCAACTTTGTGAAATAGATTGCTCCATGTAGTTCATCTAACAATTAATCAATGACGAGAATGGGTGTTAAGGTTTAAGCTATTATTAGGTTACCTTTATATTTACTAGATAACAACAACATATACAGGATCATTGAGAGAAACACAATCACAAGAGTACATAAGCATTTATCCTGGGAAACCTTCAAGGGGAAGAAAACCCAACAAAACTTCCTTAATATAGATAGCCAATACAATGCCAAGATAATGAACCAAACAACACAGAAATTCCTCTCCCAAGGATGGGCCTCTCTCTCTCTTCCTTCTTCCGACAACTGGTAATTGCAACTTCCTTCAATACTTGTGCACTAGATGAGTGAGCTGAGTGTGTGTCTAAATGAGGCATTGGCCTCTCTTATTTATACAATTCTGGCATGTGTGGATGTGTCTCTTCACTAGTAGGGCCGACTTCTTCTTATGGGTGGTTATAACCACCTTTAATATATTCTGGGGCCGACTTCTTATTTAGCCTATTATAATTAGGGTTTGACCAATCCGCAAAAGGGGATTTGGTCAATTACAATGCCTGACATGATCAATCCACAAAAGGGGATTGATCTAATCAATAATAAATATATTTTATCTTTATCCACAAAAGGGGATAAGAATATTCTTTGCAGTTACACAATATTTTAACACTCCCTCTTAACAAGAAGGAGATTCTTTGTCTTTTGACAGGTCATTGGATGTCGACATCAACTAGGTAGCAGCATCCACTGGATAACATCATCAACTGGGCAACATCATCGACTGGGTAATCATCATTAACAGGATAAATTGAGGCATCCACTTGGTCATCTGACATCATGATCATTGACTGGCATATCTATAAATCATCGGAAGTTTTGTTCTCTTTATCTTCGCACAGAAGATACTCTTTCTTTCTTTCATCTTTACGCAGAACATACTTCTTTCTTATCTTCACACAGAAGATATTCTATGAGTTTTGCCTTTCCTTTTATGTTCTCCCTTCTCTTGTAGTCATATATCTCACCCATCCACTAGGGAGGACTACTACCATAGCTTCACTCCTAGTCGTCCCACATGAACTAGAGAAGCTAAGATGCTAGCCTGGGCAAGACTAGATTCCCTTTCCATGATCCACGCAGGATCACGACACAAACCTCAAGAGCCAACTAACCATTCCACATGGTCAAGGTTTGTGTTCCAGGCTACTCCATCCTTGGCCAGAGGAGGGTATCTGCCCGGATCCCCTTGGAGAAACATCCACATTCCTCTCTGCTAGGGTGGTCACACCCCTCTCTACGAGGGTATTCTAGCATGTCCTAGAGTATCCAAAACTCAACACTTGGACAGAGGCCAACCTTGGCAAATTTCTCATTCCCCTTCTCTACGAAGGTCTCTTCTCTTTCTCCTTCTCTACGAAGGTCTCTTCTCTTTCTCCTTCTCTACGAAGGTCTACCTGTGGGATTTCTCATTCCTTCTCTACGAAGGTCTCTTCCTTCTCTGTGAAGGTTTAGCTATGGGATCCAAAAAAATCTCTTGTTGTCCAAAATCTTTCAATGGTATAATACCATGCTACCCATCTGTTGGGCACCATCCATCTACTGGATAACTTTCATCTTGATCAAAATATCTAGGCACCATCCATTTGCTTTCCTAACTGCATCAAATCATGATCTTCTATTTCGAACTCAGAGACATAGCTCCCTCTTGCACCAAACTGATAGTTTCTAATAATCATCCTTGAAGTTCTCTTCTGTAATATCCTGGGTGCCTTCTTGAGTTCGCATATTTCTTTCTTTCTGTCTTCATATTGGATCAACCTACTCCCTTTGCATCTATAAGAACGGTATTGGAGCAACCTGTAGTTACCTGCATCTCATCCACTATATTTGAGTATCCATCTTTTTCTTCATCTTGAATATTTATGCTCTGCATCTTTAGGAGCCTCCTGCTCCTATATAAATACTGGATATTCTCTGGTCTTTACTGATTGTCATCATATCATACGTCGTTCTTGTCCTGTCTAACTTCTGCAAGTCATGGCATAAGTTCTTTCTTTCGAGACTTGTAAACTTACTTACAATAAATATTTTATCTCATGAGTGATAAGTTTTCTTCAACCATGCACTCAATTTCACTCTTCTGGGCATAAGGGTATCTATATGGCCTGATGTTAGGAGGAACACTCCCAAGAATTAGGTGAATATCATGATCATGATTTCGAGTGGGTGGAAGACATTTGGGAATATCTTCAAATACTTTGGAATGCTTATCAATGATCCCTCGGAGATCTAGAGGAATAGATAACTGAGATGTTTGAACATATAGTGAGAATAGTTGTGCAATAACACCTTGATGCCCCTTGTTCAATAATTTTGTCATGCCATTAGAGCTTATCACCATAGTGGGTTTCCTTGTGATACCTCTTAACTCAATTTCTTTTCCTTCCAATGAAAATTTCATGAAAAGTTCTTGAAAATTAAACGCCATTGTTACTAATGATTGTAACCATTGGATTCCTAGTACAACATCAACACCACCCATGGGTATAGCAATCATTGGACTATTCATTACATATTCTCCCATAGTAAGATTGATCTTATTGCATTTTCCTGAGCAATTGATAGTTCCTCCATCTGCAATCATTACTTGAAACTCTGGTGCTGGATATACAAAGCAATTGAGAGCTTTGGTTGATTTATGGTGAGTGAAATTATGAGTACTGCTAGAATCAATTAGGACTATTACCTTTTTCTTTTTGATATACCCTTCGATCTTGAGGGTTTGAAGAGTGCTAATTCCAGCCAATGCATTACACGATATCGTGGGAGTCAACTCTTCAGACGAAATTGCTTCTACATTTTCATCTTGAGATTGTTCTTGTTCTTGTTCTTGTTATTCTTCCTCTTCACAATCTATGTAGAATAATTTTTTCTCACCACACTTATGTCCCTTACTGTACTTGTTGTCACAATTAAAGCATAAACCTTTTGCTTTTCTTTCCTCCAATTGTTGAGGTATCAACCTTGTAGGTTGAGGTGTTTTAGAAGAAGGAACATTATTCTCTCTATAGATGTTAGGATTGGTCCTTCTAATAGCCATAGCCATATTTTTACTTTCAACATTTCTTGCCACCCTAAATGCATTCTCCAATGATTTGGGTTCCCAAAGGCGAACCTCATGTTGAATGTTATCCCTTAAAGTTCTTATGAATACATCAATCAAGTGCTCATCTGGAATATCTGTTACCTTTATATTCAATCTTTGGAAGTTCTCAATGTGCTCTGTAACTAAACCCTTTTGCTTGAGATTTATCAATTGGCTAAAGAAGGTATTCCTCCTTGTATCGTCATAGTGTGCTATCATTTCTTCCGTGAAAATTTTCCAAGTGACGAGTGATTTGCGAGAACAAAGCCATCGATGCAATACAAATTGATTAGGTTCTAAATATAAAGAAGCAAATCGTACATTTTGTGTATGTGGCACATTATGTAGATCAAAGAATTGCTCCATCTAAAGTATCCATGTGATTGGGTCCTTGCCATCAAACTTTCACATATCGATCTTAGGAACGTGGTTGGTCTTCAACCCAAAGTTGGAGTTTCTCCATTCTTGATTCACCTTCCTTGTGTCCTCATCATGAATTTCATGGGATACATTTTCACTTTCCGGTGTCCTCTCTATTTGGAAAATTTTCAAGCCTTCCATGATCTCCCCTTTTAAACCATCCATATTAGTATTTATTGCCTCCAACTTAGCTTCCGTTGAATCCATCATATCTTGTAGTTCATCTTTTGTTATTGTCTTCTTTTGTAAATCATTTATGTCCCTATGCATTTGTTCACCTTCATCAAGAGTCCAAGTAGGACTGTCTGGAGGCTTATTTGGTGTAGAAGTTCCCTTTTTTGGTGGCATGTTGGCCAAGTATCACTTTAAACCTTGATTTTGAGGTGGTTCTACTAGACAATCTTCCTTTTATTGTATCTCCAAAATTTCATCCCTTCTGAGTATGAATTTTTTTTTTTTTTGTAGGTCTCTGATATTTCTTCTTTGCAATGCCATAGGTCTGATCAAAATTGGATGTTCCAAGTGGAATTTATGGTAACTTCCCCACAACTTGTTGATTGTTGGCCTTTCCAGGAGATCTCACTTGTATAGCGTGCCCCGCACAAAATAATTGATATAAAATTCTGAAACTCGTACCAGAACTACTATGGGCTATCCACTACCCAATGCAACTAGTCTCACTCAATTTGGATACTCTAGGAATAAGTTATGATTGTTTTACCCGGAACACCTGCTTGAGACTAATCAATAAGACTAGTCAAATACCCTATCTTCCATAGGGTGTATCTACAAATGTAAGATGACCCAGAAGTTGAAATTGTTACCACATATACCTTTCTAATTTCTGTGAATAGCCTCCAAAGTTCAGGGTTTGAAACGTTACAGAAAAAAAAAAATTATAGCGAAAATTTCGCAATGACTCAATTCAGGATGATTCCAGAACCCTATTTTACAAAGGTTGTATCTCCGAAAGTATAAGGCCTCAGGAGCTGAAATTTTAACCCAACGTACCTTGATCTGTCTACTAAATATCCTCCAAGTTGTTCCTTCTGAATCATTGTAGAAAAAAGTTATAGCAAAAATTCCAAGGTGTCTCAGATGTTGCAGCGAAACCCCAAGACCTTGAGCTCTGATACCATATGTTAGGAACCAAATATCAATATAGCATAGAAAAACCTCAGAATAAGTACTCAATGCCTTGAAAAAGAGAGAAATTCAGATAATAAGCCTCTTCGACGGGGCAACCTCCTTATCCCCACATAAATGTCCAAATACAAGATGATTCAAAATGAAAATATCTCCTTGGTATACATAGGAGACTAGGAGGTATAATTACAACTAATGGACTAAAGCCGACATAAATAAAATAACATTGCTAATATAATATATCCCAATTAAGGGGTAATGAGACACTATTTAGGGCTTAACAATCATCCTCCAACATTCATTTTAAATACGTATTCCCATTTCTCTCTATCATTGAAGAGTTGGGATTTAAGGTGCCTTCGTTGTAATGTTCCTGGTCATGGACATGTGAGACAACTTAGAGATGCCATTTAGGCCCAATTGAAAGACGAGGGAATGGTTTTATGTGATGTCAGCTTTGAACGAAAAAAAACTCTCTTAGCCAACAAAAACTATAACAAAAAATAAAATCAAGTATCTTGTGATTGGTGTTCTCCCTGTATTGGATGCTTTCGTTGGCTGAAAGGCCTACCTGAAGATTTGTGTGTTGAACTTCTTTGTTTTCTTACTGGGAGTTGGAAGGGACTTCCAGGTCACCTGCAAAATGCTCCTTCATTGAAGTATAAAGTTTCTTCCAACAACATAGATTTGGCAAGTGTATCAAATTCTGCAGACGACACAATAATTTATCTTTCATCAGAGGAGTCACACATACCGTGGCTTGCAAAATGGTTTGGAATATTCAGAAATGATGTGGAATATTACTCCATTCGCGAATATACTCAGAATGAAATTATAAATTTGGATCGTCGCGAGTATGAGAAACTATATGGGTGGTTGAATCAACATCCTAAAATTACAGGAGTTTCTATTTCAAAATTTGTTGAGCTACTTCTCTGTGTGGTAACAGACTTGACACAAAGTCATATTCTTTGTCAAAGTTTGTTCATCGTCCTCTGGATGTAGTAACAGACTACACATACAATCAACTTTGTATCGCTACTGCACATTTTTTTCACTATTCCTATGCATATGATTGCATCTGGGTCGATGAGCTTGCCCCTCTTTGCACAAATATTATCCTCCAACTTGAAGGTGGGTATATAACCAGGGAACTACGCTCTCAAAAGTTTATAATTCCTGCATCGACATGTAACTGGGAAACGTTAATGGGAAAAAAATTTGGATTATGGACTTTGCAACACTTTCTGAAGATTACTTTATACTACCACATTCTGCAAGAAGTTTGGCGTGTTCAGGTAATGATTTGGTTTATGAAAATCACTTTTTACTACCACCTTCATGTAATCATTTCATTTCATTCTTTAGAAGAGACCTTAATGTAGTGGTGTATTTCAGAGTTGTTTCCGCCTAATATAAATATTCATGATATTTCCCTTGCTTTGGATAAGGAAAATGCATTTTTTGTTGTTGCAGTGGATCCGATATTTGAAAAAATAAAATAAAATTGCTCGAACAATACAATTTCTTATTTTTTTAAATATAGAACAATGTATTTTTTGAACACACGGCTGTTAGAAAAGTTTTAGGCGTTGTTTGGGATTCACGTCCTTTAAGGATGTTAATTAATCACACAACTAATATTGCTTGTGCCATTGCAATCGAGTCATCGTCCACTATGGCAATTGCATTAACACTACAATGTCAGATAATAGATGTCTAGCATGTACCTAATGTCAAGGTCATTATCGCACAGAACACCCAATGTCCAAAGATTTATGGACTCAAAGCAACATTGTAGTTGTCGTGACAAAGCAACACTAAAGTCGATGTTCTTTGTAGGTATGACAATCCTGCAGTCTAAGTGCTTTGACAATGACAACCCTGCTTGTTCACCACATTGTCGCACTGTAGTCAATAGCATTGTTCCCATTTCCACCACTAGTGTCGATGTCCGAAGCCGAAGCTATCTGGAGCCTGGGGTCACCGCCAGTGTGGATGCCTGAAGGTGAAACTACTTGGAGCCTAGGAGCACAACTTCTTACACTTGACATTAGTATCGGTAGTGATTGAAAGTTGATTGTATGTCGAGTCTGTTACTACATCCAGAGGTCACTCAACACTCTTTGACATGGAAACTGGCTGTCTGTCAAGTCTGTTACAACTTCGGCATAAAACATTCTGTACTTTTAGAATGTTGATTAAAACTCGCATACAGTTTCTCATGTTCGTGAGTATCCAATTTTATAATTTCCTTCTGAGTGTATTAAGACATGGAGTAATATTTGGTGTCACTTCCGAATATTCCAGACCATTTTGTGGGCCGCAATGTCTGCCACCCCTACGACGAAACATATATTCTGATGTGATCTGCAACATTTGATACACTTGCCAGATCTGTTCTGTTGGAAGAAGCTATGTACTTCAACAGAGGAACATTTTGCACTAACTTGGACGTCCCTTCCAATTTACAACAATAAAACAAAGAAGTTCAACATACAAATCTTCAGGCGGGCTTTTCAACCAAACAGATGATCGAATACAGGGAGAATAGCAGTCACAACATACTTGAATTTTTTTTTGTCTCAGCTTTTGTTGGCTAACAAGATTTGTTTCCCCCAAAGCTGATGTCACATAAAACAACTCTCTCATCTTTGAATTGGGCCTGAATCGCATCTCTAAGTTGTCTCAGATGTCAATGACCAGGAACATTACAAGGAAGGCACCTTAAACACCAAGTTTTCGACGATAGAGGGAAATTAACACTTAGCAAAGTATGGAATGTTGAATAACCAGCCAATGCAGGCATGCCATATCTAGAAGAGACAAGCTATTCAAAAAGCTAGGATAGATCTAGCTGTCAGCACCAATGAAGTCTAAGACCCAAAATTGATATTCAACTCATTGTTTTTTACGAATCAAGCATTTGATGATCAAGTTGAAATCTATAAAACACTATCCACAAGCTTCATTATTGTACATATTTGCTTTTTTGTTTTGTCGACAACAGGCCCAATCACAGTCATTATGGAAAATAATCTCAACTGTATTTTGTAACCCATTTTACTTGAATATAGAATATTTGAGGTTTTTGTATGGTGTTTTCCAATCTTTGGTATTGTTTTTTTATTTTTTTGTGTCGTTAAACATGGACAACAAGCTTTTCTTTCTGCTGCCCAACACTTCGATTTAAATAAAGGCTACTATGTTCGCTCCTTACATTTTACATGGAAGAATAATTTGTCATACGACATATATATGTGGCGCCCACCCTATACTTAAAGAAAGAAATGGGAGGACCCATCCTGCTTTCATACTTCGGGGTCCTGTAAATAGAATGAATTAATGACTCTATTTCAACAGGGCAACTCAAGTGTTGGTTGTCATGTTCCTGTTCAATATTTTGCATATATTGCAGCTTCTTCTATTTGATAATATCTGTGCACATAAAAAATGTTGTGTCATATGTGTGTGTGTATATATGTGTGTGTGTGTGTGTGTGTGTGTGTTTTTTCTTTCTATCACTTATGGGTTTCAATGAATTTTGCGAACCGAACAACATCCTGCAAATTGGAAGATGCTTTACATTTGGACCATAAATAATCTATTAATATATATTAATATGGATACTATTGGAATAAATATAAACACTTTCTCTTTAAATTTTCCCTGTTTTCTCCCCCTCTATTATCCCTTTGTGGTTCTATATTTAGTCACATCTCTATGATCACGACCTCCTGGATTCACGGATTGGCAGATGCTCATATTTATCTATATCTTCACACCATGAGCTCGATCAATCGCGGTCCCTTTCAATACTTAGCTAATTATCTGACCATCGAGTCTCGGGTTTGCGGTATCCAACACTTATGTCCCATGTTCCGTCATATACTTCTTGCACCCAAAAAACTTATGTGATCTGGAATTTATGCTTTTACTAGTGAGAACTCACCAAGGGTTCGGAAATATTGGCATTAATAAACAAACATCAGATGTTGTTCCGTGAGATACTTAGCCCTTTTTCCCTTTTCTTCTTCTCGTCTCTTATCACTTTCTGGTTATATACTTAGTCATCTTTCTATGATAGCGGGTTCCAGGGTTGGCAGGTTGATAGATTTTCATCTCCATCTATATCCTCACATGATGAATCTGACCGACCGCTGTTCCTTTCCATACTTAGCCAATTTTATGCTCGTGGTTTCCGGGTTGGCACTTTCGAACTCTGTTGCTTCTTGTTACGTGATATACATGTTGCACTCAAAACCTTTGTGATCTACAATTCCACCGCGGACTCCTCGAACTCGCAAGATTCACACTTCCAGGGTTCGCAAATGTTTCAAAGCATCTGTCGCTACGACCTTCGTTCCTTTCTATACTTAGCCAAAATTTTCCACATGTTCCGTGATATACATCTTGCACCCAAAAAATTCCTTTATCTACAATTCCACCCCGGGCTCCTCCAACTTGCAAGCTTCACTTTACCCGAATTCATAAAAAATTTCAAACCATTTATGGCTCTCTTCCATCCCCGCCACAATCGCTACCTTCCCAATGCACATTAATTATTCTAGCCTCTAAATTAACTTCCATTGTTCCATGACCTACAAATAGCACCTGGACCTCCACCATATACAAATTGAGTGTCGAACTTTGACATCGTCCCCTCTTTTGTGTTACACATTATGCATTCAAATGTTTCGAGTGATACAATTTGACCGTCGGGGCCTCACGTCTTCTCGGGAAATCTTGTCACCCTATTTTGGATCTTCGGGTTGGTGGGTTCACGAAATCTCCAGTTCCTAGTCACGGTTTCCTGTGTCGGCCATCTTCGTACTTCTTTCCAAATATGCAACAACAAAGGTTTAATTCTAAGACGCCATCATGCAACAACCGTAAAGATCGTCATTAATAAGAAAAAGCCTCGAGGACTAACCATCCCTACAGAACTTGTCCAGAAACATGCAAAGAAGACCTTGCCAGGTAATGGGAAAGCTATTACAAATTTCAATATATTAGCGAAAACAAGTCTGGGCCACCATTTCCCTATTCCATACTTGGACACTTTTTCGATTGTGGGTTCCCGGATTGACGGCCTCAAAATTGTGTTTCGAATCTTCCGTGACTTGCAAATAGTGCTCGGAGTTCCACGATGTACAATTTGTCGGCTGGAATGCCCCGTCACGAGCCCGACCGTCCGTTGTTCCTTTCAATATTTAGCCCCAAGTTGGTTGTATCTCCATGACATGGTACATTTATTGTGTATTGATTCTGGCCAACCATTTCCCTGTTCCATACTTAGACACTTTTTCAATTTCAGGTTTCCAGACTAGCAGGCTCAGGATTGTGTTACCAATGTTTTGTGACTAGCAAATAGCACCCAGAGTTCCGCGATATACAATTTGTCCATAGGAATGCACCTTCATGCCCTCTTCCATGTTACACGTTCTACGGTCAACACTCCCAAGAGTTACAATTTGACCCTCGGGCCCTCACCTCTGCTGGTTGTATCTTGTAGCCCTATTTCGAAGCGTCACCAACCACTTTCGATAATTAGCCATTCCTTAATTGTTGTTCCCTATCCCCGCCACCTTCGTACTTCTCTATGGATATGCAATTGGCAAGCTTCAATGCTAAAACTTTGTCATGCATGAACCTTAAACATGTCATTAATGAGCGAAAGGCTGGAGGAGATCTCCCACACTTCTGCCATATACAAATAACCATCGGACTCCCATATCATCCCCTCTTCCGTGGTACACATTTTGCACTCAAGTTCCAAGACATACAATTTGACCCTCGAGAAGTCACGTCTCCTGGGGAACCATTGTCACACTATTTCTGAAGCTCGTCCGACCACTTTCCATACTTGCCCATTTCATGGAATCTCTTTCGCGGATTCTCGGGTTGGTGGTCACAAAATCTCCAATTCTTAGTCATTGTTTATTGTGCCCGCCACCTTCACACTTCTTTCAAAGTATGCAACGACCAAGGTTTAATGCTAACCGTTCATCATGCAACAACTGTACAGGCCGTCATTAAAAGGCAAAAGTGTCGACAAGACAGTGAAATTTAAATGAAGCTCGACTCCTCGAATTTAAATGAATTTATTTTCTCTTTTTTGCCCAGAGACATGCAAAAAAGATCTTTCCACACAATGGGATATATATTACAAGCTTCAATATATTAGCGAAAACGAATCCGCCCAGCCATTTCCCTATTCCATACTTGAGACACTTTTTCGACTGCGGGTTCTCGGATATGCGAGCTCACGTTTGCACTTACATTGTTTTGTGTCTTGCAAACATTACACAGACTTCCGCAATATACAAATTGCCCTCTGGACTGTCCCATCATGCCCTCTTGCGTGTTATGTGTTTTGCACTCAAAAATTTCTGAGACATACAATTTGACCCTCGGGCCCTCACCTCCAACGGTTGTACCTTGTAACCCTATTTTGAAGCCAACCCGACATCTTTCGATAATTAGACACTCCTTAATTGCTCTTTCCCCTCCCCGTGACCTTCATACCTCTTTCTTAATATGCAATTAGTAACCTTCCATGCTAACAAATCACCATGCAAGAACCGTCAACATTGTCATTAATGAGCGAAACGCTCGAGGAGATCTCCCATTAATACACATTAAACCAAGATCAGTGGAGAGTTATATTATCCCTTTCGATTGTTCATCTCAAACATGGGTTGTCGCATTGGCATGTTCAGAAAAATATCCAATCCTTAATTGCTCATTGCCGTACCCGCCATGTTTGCACTTCTATGTATGCAATTACTAGTCTTTAATGCTAACAGTAGTCGAAATTGTCATTAATGAGCGAAAGTCTCGAGGAGATCTCCCATTCACACGCATTGGACCAAGATTTGAGCAAGGTTATATTATCCCTTCCAACTCTTCATTTCAAACATAATCTGGAGCAAATCAATGTTCTCGTAAAATTATGGTAGCAGCTCAACAACAGTTCTGTGGAGATACAGTGAATATCTTCGGACGTGAGGACTAGAACTTCCAATGGTCTAGGGCATACTCTTCCTATTCATCCCGTTCCGCCCAAAACGAAGTGATTTGGACCTCTGGAATCACTCGTGTAGGCTGCATCCCTGAGGTTTTTGAGTGTAAGGAGGTGGTCTCTTGGTGCGCCGAAAATATATATTTCAAGCCAAAGAATTATACCATTGCGCGACCATTCTCCTATTTCTTTGCCACCTCAGGTCTTCCGCAAGATGTTAAGATTGTCAGAGCTAACATTGACCTTCCGAGGACAAGACTACAAGCAGTTCCTAGAAAAACATGATAACGGATTGGACCTCTTACCCGAGTTCCTCGAAGACCCGAAAACAGTTCTTGAAGATATCACAAAGTTGTAGGTCGGTTCCTTTAGAAATCCATTATGGGAAATTGCTTGGTTGTTTGCAAGAATAACGGGACAGGAATCCACGACAAGCATTTCCCATCTAGTTATTTATATTTTGTACTTCACAGTCAAGGAACAATTCATTTTCGATTGGGGAAAGTCAATTTCCATTGAAATTTGTTCCCAACTATCACGATTCAAAGAATCGAATAAATTTTATATGTCATCCTACTTGATTTTCGCAATAGTGCATTGTTGTTTGTTTCCAAAACTGTCCATGTCCAAGAAAATAAACTATGAATTCGACCCAATAACATTCTGGTACCAAGCCTTGTGGAGGCACAGGGCCTCCCATTGTTTTTATGAGGTTTTTAATGGCTCTGTATCAGTTTTCAAAGATTTATTGTTAGGAAAGGATGCTCCCCGGATGTCTGGCTAGGAAACCAAGTTTTTGGACAGGAAGGGGACACTTGAACAAAAGGAAAATTACAGTGTAATAATGATCTTTGGCTCCAAGGAAAATCATGTTTTCCTTCCATGCCACATCACGGACAAGATGTTTGTTACAGAAATAGCAAGGCAATACAACCACTTGTTGCATTTTTTCCATGACAAGAAAAAAAAACAATTCATTCCTCTTCCCTGGAAAGTCGGGGACTTCGTGTGCAGAAACATCAACAAGATTAACGAATTCAAAGGCCATTTCAGGAAATTGAACCTAAAATATGTTGAAAGGCTAAAAGGGTTCGACCCTAATGGGATTTTTCAAGAACATTTACTATCAGTTGGCTTTAGCAGCTCTTTTATCGATAAACGCTTGACCGAAGAAAGAGACAATGATGACAACATTCCTACTTCTGACGATTGCGACGTAGAGACATTGCAAAGCACCACTGAATTGTATAGATAATAGGGAAAATGATTCGGTGAGAAGAGTGTATAGTCCCCAACCAACACTCCCAAAAGCATGACATCATGAAGCATTGCTTCAACGACCCACCCCAGTAAGAAAGCAACACAAAAATATTTAAACGGAGGAGGAGATAAGAACCCTCCTCGCAGAAAAATTGATAGTTCTCACAAGCTTCCCCTGACGAAGAAGAGAAAAAACATTGTAGGGCAGGTAGAAGAACCCAAAATTGAAAGTGAGCACATGCAACTTGAAACTTCTGTGGATGCCTTGTTGCACAAAGTTGACCTGCACGTGGATGCGATGCACCATAGTTCCACAATGGAAATAGTTGAGACCAACATTTTTGACAAAGATGAATCCTTCGTATTCCAGAGCGTTGTTTTTGACAGCCAATCTAAAAATTTAATCATTGAAAAGAGAGATGTAACAAATAAGAAAGGCAAATTTTGTACAGAGATTAACTTTAGGAAAATGCAGCCATCCCAAATCTCTCAATTTCACCGCGTAACCGTTGATGCTCTTGATGATTCCATTGGAGGAATTAAAGTGGAGAATGCCAGACTGAATGACCAAATCAAGGAATTGGAGGAGGCTTTCATTGCTACCCCAGTGTTTGCCAGTCCTTTAGAAAAAAATGTGCCTGCTACCCTTGCAGTCAAGTTAAAAGGATCCTCTAGCCTCCTCACATCCTGTAGAGCCTTTGTAGAGAAGAACATCAAGAAAATAATGCAGCTAATTACTGAAGCCTAGGAAACATCACAAAATATAGCTTCCTTTCGAAAGAGGGAAAATGATTTGCATGGACATTTGCAGATGAATTTAAAAAATGAAGAACATTTCTATGAACAAATGGTGACCCCTTTTTCCAACCATGCCATCAACAACTCGGATCTGAAAAGAAGACAAGAGGATCTCCCCTCCCCAAAGCAGATCAAACAATTAAAATCATGCTGGCAAAAGAAAGTTAAGAACCTGTAGCTCATTGTCGAATCATGTGAACAAGCCATATCAGAGAAAGACGAATTATTCAGAAACCTGACCCAAATAGACTTAGCTGGAAGTACCAGCGAGGTTCAAGACCCAAACTTAATCCTCAAATCCTTGTCCTTGACCAAACAAGCCTTCGATGAACAACTTGATATTTTAAAGGGGTTGTCTTTAGAAAAGTTTTACGACATCCTTGAATATGGTGAAGATGAGGTCGAGAACTAGCTAGTGGACTATTCGGCACACAATGAAGAAATTGAATAGGCTCTGCATAGTATTTCTGTGGATCTAAGGAAATTAGAAAACAAGCTTTTCGACATAGAAATCCAGGATGAAATCAACGTGGCCCCCATGAGAAGCTATGTTGAAGAATGGTTCCAACGGAGAATGGACAAGCTCATCGATGAAGGGCAACAACCAGTTGGCACGAGTCCAGTGGTCGTCGACGACAGCAAAAAAAACGCATTGGCTTCATAGTAAGTCTATACTGATCACATCTTATTTTCTTTATCAATCCAGTTAATCTACCTCTTTAAATAGAAATCTCCAACCAAAGACTCATAACTTCCAATTTCTTCTTTTCAGGTCTTCCTCTCTACCGTCGCGCACTTCTTCTTTCTATAATCCTATTTATTGTACTTATTTCTTTTATGGTCCGCGGGAGCCCCAATCCCAGTCTATATGACAAACGCATTTAAATTTGCAGAAATATGGAATAGATTCTAGAAATATGTAACGAACATTATTAATTTTTGATAAATTTCAAAGAAAACTAATTCGGAATGCTAATTTTTTTCCTTCAACTATGTTGGATGTCAGGAAATTGTGTTTATTATATTTGAATGTTTAATACATGTGATTCCTGGTCCTTTTTTCCAGGAACCTTTATTGCAAAGCATTATTAATTTTTGATAAATTTCAAAGAAAACTAATTCGGGAATGCTAAATTTTTTTTCCTTCAACTATGCTGGATGTCAGGAAATTGTGTTCTTCCTGGTCCTTTTTTCCAGGAACATTTATTGCAAGTCATTGAGACAAAAATTTTCTAAGTCCCATGTTTGAACTATACACACCCCAGGAAAAAACTGTCTCGTTCGCATATTAACCTTGGGGGTCATCTACCAGCACAATGTCTTGTGGCTGGCCTGTGACACACTGCCACAAGTCATCCTCTGCATGGATACCGCCTGTACTTCAAGCTGCTTCCCACGTGTCTCTGCTCAGTCCCGTTGTAGCAATGCATTTATTCCCATTCCAACCTAGCAGGGACTACGTTACCATGCAACACTTGTTATTGTTATTGTTATATTTATATTCATTACATTGACTTTTCCTTCAAGATATTTTGTTCTCAAAGTATAGAAGCATTATGTCATTATTCTTGCTTGTAATGCTTTCACATAATACTATGTTCTTATGTTGTCATAGTTCAAGAAACAACGGTATGATCTTCAAAGAACTGAACAAAATTGTCATATTGTTGAAGGGTCAGTCCACCCTAGTTCAATCTTTTATGGGATTGTGAGTTTATAGGGTTATTGGATAGAACTTTTTATATTGTGTACTCCAAGAATGACTATTATTTTGAGATCAAACTATACTAGAATCGATCTTCTAAATATAGGTCAATGTTTCCTTTGTTTAGAGCGATGTTGATAATTTGGGTGGTTAAAGTGTCGGCTCTTGTGATTAGGGTGTCGATAAGGTATCCTTGTATCTTGTGTTTTGTTTTTGGAACATTTGTCTCTTGATACTTCATGTGATTTATTGGTTGATAACATTCTAACACAAGTGTCGTTCTGATTTATGACATCGATTGGATCTATTTGGTTCATTTCTCTAGAGTTTGGTTTTTACATCCAACGACTTTTTTATTTAAATAAGGTTAATCATTGTTTCTTTATTGATCATTATTCCTTGTTGGTAAGTTGTGCTAACTTTTCTTGTTATGACTTCTACACATTCTTCAACTTCTTGATTTGTGCAACAAAACTTTCATTGTGATTCTTTAAATAAGAACATTCTTCATCTTTATTTAACAATTTTTTAATTTGTTATTGTAGCACACAACCATTTTGCTCATATTTATCCACTCACGTTTTAAATGATAAAGCTTATCATTGAAATGTTTTTTTACTCCTGTAGGTGTTTGTAACATATTTATTAAATTTTCACTTTGAATTATGAAAATGATTCCTTACGTGTTTTTGTCATTAGTATCGCATTCAATAAGTGACACTCTCCTCAATATTAGCCTCTTGCCAAATGACTCTTCAAAACTTGAAAAAATGTGATCATTTATATATAGTCATAGTCTAAATGTGCTACACTTTTGCTTTTTTGGGGGCATATTTTCTTGGGATATTGCTTGAAATCCGGCAAGATATCGTTGGATTTATATATTTGAGTGGTTAAATCTGTATAATCTGAGTGCTCTAGGAGTTTTTCAGCACAGTGAATCCATTTCTACATAAAGTTATGATATATATATATATATATATATATATATATATAACTTTTTCACCTTTAATGATATTTTTTTACCAATAGGTAATATAAATGAAATTTGTAATTTTTTTCATTTTTATCCTTTTCTTTTTAATGATTAATATAAATAGATTTTGCATTTCTTTTTCATTTATAATGCATATGTTATTCACGTTTTAGTCATGAAGTATGACTTAAAATTACTTTTAATTGGTTTAGAGTTTGTCTTCTTCGCATGTAAGGAAATGGGGCAATGGCACAAGACATAGAGGCATTAGGAAACAAGGAAAGTCTACCCTTTTATGGACCACTCATGAATTATTTTAGGTGGCTAAATTTTCTCTACACACCATGATGTAGTTGCACATTAAGATCTTGATATGAATTAACGGAGACTAGGCCAGACCAATAGCCATAGGCTTTTTAGGTTTTTTTATGCTTCAAAAAAATGTCTCTTCTGATATGTGATGACCTTTATTCAACCTAGAATTTGACTCTCAATCTACTTCCACGAGTTTCCACCCTTATGGAGAGTCATGTCAAACGCCGAATTAAATTTCGATAGTCACACAATCCCAAGCGGTTTCAAAATTTAGTTGTTAGATGAATTGAATTATAAATAACCAAAGGTTGATTAGTGGTTAAAGACCAAGATTATAGAAACTCTGATAAAAGGAGTGGCTATAGGCCATGTTAGATCACTATTTACCAAACAACAATGAAAGTGCTCGAGAAAGGGTTTGATAATAGTGTAAGGAAAAATAGTTCATATACACAACAATATCCAACACATGAATGAAAGATAGTTTGAATCCATGAAGGATAGTATTTATATATTTGATAAATGAACAAGTACCATGATTGATACAATGAACCTTGTGACAATATACGTATACACATTTAGTAACAAAGGTGAAGGATCATGTCCCTTAGTTAGGTTATGTCTTTTAGTTTATTGTTGTTATTATTTTTATTTAACAAGAATGATTATAAATTAGTATTAAAATAACATTGTGGGCAAATCGTCCAACAAGATAATATAAACCAATTATAGGTCCAAAGTCAAAATCATTGAATAGATTCTCAATATCAATACTACCATCTACTCTGGCCCCTAGATTAAAATTGCTAGAACTACTACTATCTATTCGACAAGTATGTAGATGTATAAACTTTCCTAGAAAAATAACAACCTTCCAAAACATTGATAATTCATAAACTAGTGATGAATATATGTGGGCCTCCATATTGATATTGGACTTGGTTGACTGGATGATAGAGGATTGTTTCATAGTTTGAGATGATGATTGTTGCATGGAAACATGCTCCTTATTCATTAGGATGTTTGTTGTAGATGAACCAAATAAAAGGGAAGGATGAACCTCTAACTTTGTTCCTCTCATTGACATGATTTTTCTCTAACTCCACCTTCTTGACCTTAGCTTACAACATGTCCATTCCTTCTACTAGCTCTTCAATCTTTTGAGTGTTGTTTTATGTCCTAGTTCTAGTCTACCTCTACTCAACTTTTCTTTTTCCCAAGAAAAAAAATCTTATATTCAATATCTAAGAGGAAACCATAATACACATTGTCTAGCCAAAAGCGAGTGCTCGACACACCCTTCATGGCCCTTAACTCACATCATTACAGTCTTCTAGTATTGGACACTTGGATACCCAAATTATATTCTTCCATCATGAGTCTATTAACCTTCATCAACTTACAAACATAAGATAGACATAATATCTATAACAAGATCTTTTTCAGCAACATAGACGAAGTAGACACTTAACATCAAATAGAGAAGTAATTACACGATGATCTTTATAACTTCAGACACTTGAAAATTGTCCCCGAACTCTTGTTCAAGGAGTCAATCCTCTTACAAAGAGAGAGATTCCTTTGACAACTGATTAACATGGGAGTTATTTTCCCTAAAGACATGTTTAAAAGAATTACCAACAAAATGCCTTCTAACCTCCTTAACCATATCCATAAGAGAAATTAACACTAGATTTTGAATTCTACAAGTCTAGAAGCCCAATCAATGAGGAGCTTTGAAATGCCCATCACTTGAAGATTATTCAAACCTTTTGCCACTACAACTTTCAAGAGAATTGGGAGTGCATAAAATCCTGCTTTATTGTTAGATCCAAGAACAACACCACATTTAAAAGCAAAGTAGTGACCATCATTTAAATGCAGGATGGCCCCAACACCACATATGCCTAGAGAATACAAACAATGGCAAGGCGTGTCAAATTTTAATACCATAGAGGAGCTATTGTCCCGTCCCTTCATGGAATAAAACCTTTACATCCTTTGTTTTGAATGGCATGAGGAGGAGTGAAGACCCTTTAATAGTCCATTACTTGCTTTTAGATATGTTTGTGACTTGTTCATATTACTTGTGTG
>ML828037.1:0-14605 GCA_009831015.1 Picea engelmannii | reverse complement strand
TGCACTTGACACCCCTGTTATTATTATTATTGTAGTATTTTATATTCATTACATGGAACTGCAATGAAGAAACTCTCGTAGAGCTATTTGTTACACAATGAAATTAATGCAAAAGGCCAAGGTCAATGTATGAATGAATACATTAGATCTATAATTGATTATTTGATCCATAAGAGCACACACTTTAATATTTTTTTCGTGATGTCATTGTGATTTAGATTGGGAAGTTGATTTTAAATTGGGGAAACCTTTTTGCATGACATAAGTTAGGAAGTAGTATGTATTCTCTTCTTGCACTTTCATGGACAACTTAATGTTGTGAGGTGCTTTCATGAGTGCCTTGAACCACTGTTAAGGAAATACAAATGTTGAATCATAGTACATTGTTACTTAGACCAATTGATCTTCCCCTATCCTCAATTATTAAAATTCAAATATTGACTAAATTATTATTTTTGATAAAATATTTATTTTCACCATTAATACGAACAAGAAGTGGAAATAGTCATTTTATTAAAAAGAATGTCATGATTACAATTAACACAAATGCTAACAAAAATAAAAATTGGGTTTGTCACAAACGAAAATGTCCTCGACACCAAACTTATCCCCTTGGGTATAACATAGTAGCATAAGAAGTCCATAACTGAACACAACGTTAGATAACCCTCAACAAAAACCACAAGTATGTTATCAAACAATGGTGATGAGGAGGTTAGCATCGAAAGACTATTTATCGCAATTGCTTAGAGTTGGCCTACATCTATCGACATTAAGCTTATGATCAACCATTATAGGTTCCCAACCATCATTATGGGGATCGTGTCCTCGTCCAATAATAGAAATAGTGAGAGTAAGAGTGGTGAACTTATCATTTGACTATGTAGGCAAAGGGCACTAGTTGTATCAATGTTCCCTTTGCTTTTAAGTTGCATGACTACCTTGATGACATGAGCAATAAATTAAATTATGTATAAATCCTTGACCATTCCCATCAACTTGGTAAACAAATTAAAAGGCATAAGCAATGACAAATTGTCGCATCTAGGATAAGCATGCTCTCAAAAGTAATAGCCTTCTACTCATACTCAATACATTTTACTTGTGGGTATGGATCTTGTTATCATACAAATTGTAGGTTGGGAAAATCCCGACCCGAACCACAATTTTGTGACAATTATGGGAGTATCTACCCAATGTCACCTTAGATAGATACTCCCCTCGCTTTAGTGATGATAATTCACCACAAGGGGCGAATCCCGGTGACCCCATGCAAATTGTGACAGAAAATTAGATGATGAAGGATGGATCCCCTAAAAGTCAAGATTGGAGATGAAGGATGACTTGAGGATGATTCTAGTTGAAGGGTAAATGGTCACCAATAGTTGTATACCTACAAAACAATGTTAGCCCTACCCGGAACAAGACAAACAATGATTAAACAATCCTTTAACCAATAGAGATTTAGCAAGAAACCTTGTTGTCCCAAAATTGCAGTAGTATGGAAATATATTTTCTACAGTAAACAAGTTATATCAGCTGCAAATTTAACCACCAAAATCAAGTATAAGATGAGAGAATTAAAGCTAGTAAAGGCTAGTTAAACTTCTAATTAATGAAGCAAGACTTTGGTTAGTTTTAGGGATGTTTATTTAGTGTTATCAACAATTTATTATAACAGCCTTATGGCTGTAGCAAACATTTACTACAGCAGCAAATTACAACCACATAAATGAACAAGTAAACCATAAAAGATAGGCAATGAGCAGTTGAACAATAATCTAGGTTTACAAGTAAATTTCAGCAGTGGAAAAGCGAGTAAATGATGAAAGAAAGTGAAGTTTCTTGCAACCCTGATGGTTGTAGCATTAAAGTTATTGCAGAAATAAAATACTTGGCTAAAAGAGGATGCCCTTAGGGCACAAGAATGCTTATAACATGTAGAAAATAATCCAATTTGAACAATTGCAATATCTCGTAAATTCACGTATTCCAATGCAAGAATATTGTATCTCCAATGCAATTTAGACTAGTGCTTTGTCTATTAGGTTATGGAGTATCTGTTGGACAACTGAGGGGGGGGGGTGAATCAATTGTTACCGTACTTAAACAATTATGCTTATTTTAAACTCGTTACAAAGCACTCAATGACAATCACAATAATGCAGGGAGGTAAGCAATAGAACATTCAACATCAATCACACACATGAAATGTACAGAGATAGATATTTCCTGAGGAAACCCATAAAGGGTAAAAACCTCTTCTTTTTGATATGATAAGTGATTTTTATTTTCTATACATTATCATTCTTATGAGCACCAACTCATTATGAGGCTACCACCTCTGTTTTGCAAGCTGCAACTTGCTGAGAGCACCAACTCTCTGGTTTCTCTAGCACCCACTAGAAGGAAGCACCAACTCCCTGGTTTCTCTAGCACCCAATAGAAGGAAGCACCAACTCCCTAAGTGTTCCATCACCAACTGGATGGAAGCACCAACTTCCAGTCACACAGGTACCGACCTGTATAACAAAGAACAATAGTTCTCCCTTGCACCATCCTGCCACCCTGGTTTTTCTGGCTGCAACCAGATGGAAGCTACAACTCCCTGTGTTCAAGCACCCACTTGAAACTCTGAGGACACCAATCCTCCCTACCACCCTAAAATATAAATCTTTTCCTTTTACAACTTTATCATAGTGATACAACATTTATCTATGGCTTATTAGTCTCATCACTATTCTGCTACACTGCTATGCTCTGCCTGCATTAGTGTCTCTCTCCTCATGTCTGTTGCGCTTTCTGTTCTTCTCTCATATATGTGTTTATGTTCCTTGCTTCTTCTGCGCTTCAACTCCTGCACACCGCATGCTTCTCCCTGCATGAATCACACTCAATAGCTGCAATGACTCTCTTCTCCATTCTGCGTTTTTATATTCTCTGTGCACCAACTGCATACTTCATGCGCTATGCCACTGCATGCTCTTTACAGCATCACTGTTCTTCCCTACAGGTTGTTCACTACAGCTCTTTCTCACTCCTGCATAGCTCGACAGCAGAATCACTTCACTTCTTTGTTCTGCATGTTTTTCTCATGTCGAGTCATCTCCTGATCATCATGGCAACTCTTCATCTTCCCTAGCGGTTATCTCCATGCGTTCATCGTCACTAGGCGTTATGTTGAGATTCTTTGCCTTCTCTAGCAGTGTGACTGTTCGTCTACTCTGTCACAATAGAGCTTATCCTGTCTACTACAGTTATAGACTTTGACACTTTTCAATCTGTCAATTGTCTCTATGATGAGTCTTCATTCCACTGGCAGTTACCTTGAGACTCTTCAGCTTCTCTGGCGATCACCCTCCAGCTCCTCGAGTTCTCTGGCCGATGAAATCACTTTGTTCTGGCAGTTACAGCTAGTCAATTATGGCTTCTTTGGCTTCTAAGCCCCTTCCTTCTTGTGACCTATGGCGGTGACCAAACACCTATTCAAAAGGTGTTTCCCAAGCTCCTTTTAGTGAGCGCTAGCTTCTTTTTTCACGATATGACCTTGGGCTATGAACTTCACGTTACCACACGATTGCAAGCGCGTCCATAGGCAGTTTGAGGGCAACCCGCTTTTCGCCCCACAATTCACTACGAGCCTCCACACGTCCTTTCTCCAAAACCGTGGTTTCAATTGCGGCCCTCTCATGAGAAATTAAGGCCCGAGCATGTTCTGGCCCCGCAATGGAGCACGACCGTCGATCTCACGATCTTGACGGTGCTCTTGAATGGACGGTTCAGACCTGTCCTCTCAAGTCTTCAGAGGTGGAACCTAGTAACACTAGCTCCTTCCCTTCTCTTTTGCTGATGTGACCACTGGTTATGACCACAACCCTATTCGAAAAGGCATTTCGCGATTTCGGCGATCTCTGTTGTAAATCCTAGCAACGTGCTAGCTCCTCCCTTAACCTTCATCAATGTGACCACCAGTTGTGACCAGGGGCCAAGCAAGAGGGGTGCGTCGCGATTTCGCATATCGCAAACTCCTGCTATGAGTTGTCTCGAAAGTCCCAACTCAGGAAACTACGAAATGATTCATATCAGATCAATAGTCGATATCTCTCGGTGATCCGACAACCCAAATCATTTCACGACTTCACATATCGCGAGTTCCTACAACTCTCACCTTTGACTTCTCCAACTCGCGAGTCAGCGAAATGCTGATCTCTCGCCGTGTGTCCTCTGGATCCAACGACTCGGATCATTTCGCAATTTCGCATATCGTGAGTTCCTACAACTCTCACCTTTGACCTCTCTAGCTCGCGAGTCAATGAAATGTTGATCTCTTGCCACGTGTCCTATCGATCCAACGGCTCAGATCATTTCGTGACTTCGCATATCGCAAGTTCGAGGATGGCTCTTGGCCATTATCCTCTTCGCAGTTATACTGGATCCAACAGTTGCTAGTCCTACGCGCTCCGATCCGACGACTGAGGTGTAATCTCCTCCTCCTCTGCGCACTCCTTCTGTTTGGACTTTGATTTGACGGCCATTGGGTATTTGGGATTGGTGATCCAACGTCCACTGTCGCTCCTCCTCCTGAGCTTACTCATCCTCCCGACTTGGAAGAATTTCTAAGTGTCAAAGGTTCTGTAACCTTTGATCCTTCTGCGAGCCTTGATGTATGGGATCTCGTCTGTGCATCTCAGAACACTATCTCTCTTGAGCTTTGGCAAAAGTTTCCCTCGGCCCTGGCGCACACTTTCCCTCTGCGTGCAACTCTGCACTATCTGTGTGCAACTCCGATCGATCTCTTCTGAGCTTCTCAAGCTTGCTCATTTGTGTCTTCCCAAAAGACTTCTGGTTCCAACCTGACACATTCTGCCTTTCTCAACTTCTGGTCTCTCGAGCTTTGGTTCTATGTTGTTCTTGCCTGTAAACATGCCATCGTCCCTGACATTCTTGCCATGCACACTCTGCCTGTAAACCTGCCAACATCGCTATTGTTCTTGCCATCAATGACAAACACACTCTGCCTGTAAACATGCCAACAATATCTTGTATAAGATCTATGGTTTGCAACTTCTCCAGGGGTGTAAGCCCTTTTAGTTCCTAGAGCATGCAAAACCCAACAAGGTAAATCTGGGAGGGTGTAAGCCCTTTTACTCCTCTTACCAACCTTGGAAAAATAGCTTGTCCAAAACAGTAGTGGTAGATCCTAGTGGAGGGTGTATGCCCTTATACTCCTCCAAGAATTAACCAATACCAACCTTGCAACCAAGAAAGAAACAATACAAAGAATAAATTACTTACATAGTCCAAGCATTAACAAGATAAATTCTTCCTTACCAAGAATATTCTACCACACATGCAGGAACAAACATTAAGAGAGATAACACATGAACCAGATTTATGAGTGGAACAAAATGAATAACAAATTGAATACCATAACACATATATACAGAGAGCAACAATAGATATCCAGTGAACAATAAATTATATTGAATAAAGAAAATAGGTTGAAACTGTAAAACTGCAGAACTGAAACAACTTGCTCGAATGGTGGTAGCTATCTCTGAGAAGAAATGTGGCTGCTACACGCATACGTCTAAGCATAATGATTACAATGAGGTTCCAAAGACCTTTTTAACATTACTCATGAATTCCAAAACCCTAGACATCCAAAAACCTAACCCTGGGAGATGAAACACCAAAAGTTATGTGGGCCCCGATGGGTAAGTTGGTACCTCAACTCCCCGGGGTCGTAACTTTTACACACAACCTCCATTTTAGGTGTGTGATAGCCCGTTGGAAAGGTATTTTTGAGAACTACACATTATGACATCAAACTCTAACTTTGTCTACAATTTGAATATGGAAAGCCAAAAAAACATTGTTTAGGGCCCCAAAACGACCTTGGAAGTACAGAAAGATGTACTGATACGAAAACTTCCAAAATAAGCTAGTTGGAATAGGTGGGAGGCCACCAATATCCACATGGATGCTGTGTAGGGCTTTAGAACAGCCCCAAAAGTGAAGAACCCTCAATTATAAAGAAATGTCATCATTATAGAGAAACGTGTTAAACTAAAAAATGTTAAGATGAGCCAGTTGGAATAGGTGGGTGGCCACCAATATCCACCTGGATCAGTCCTCCCCCCTTAGGAAGAAATGGTCTCCATTGCGTTGAGTGCCCCCATTAGGTGAGGAAATTTCTATTGAATTTGGCCTCGAGTGAGCCACTTGCCTCGGTGTAGGAGCTGCCCTGCCTTGACAACCCGATAAAGTTGGATCCTCTGTTGGCGAGTGCCCTTGACCTGTGTGTCCAATATTTGATCAGTGGATGGTTGTTCCATGTAGTCAGGGTTGAGATCTGTTGGTGTCAATTGTTCTGCGATCTCTGAGGTTTACAATAATGGTGGAAAATATGGCCGAAGGAGGTCCACATTGAACATTGGGTGCAAGCTAAGGAAGGGTGGAGTGTTGAGCTCAAAATCGTTGCTACCCACAACCTTGGTGATAGTGTAAGGCCCATAGAGAAGTGGACGGAGCTTCCGATGGGGCCCTATAAGGCATTCTTTCTGAAAATGTAACCAAACCTTGTCTCCCACCTAAAAATGGTGCGGTGCCTGGTGTTGATCATGGCGTTGCTTGTACTTAGCATTAACTTTCTGCAAAATCTGATGGACCTATTGGCGGATGTGTTGAATTTGCTCAATGAATCTGGTAGCTTTGTCGGCCTTAGACTGAACATGGGAAGATTTTGCTTGTGTGGTTACAAGAGGTAGTGCAACATAAATGGGACCCAAGGGTTGGAATCTCAACCCCCCCTGAAATGGGCTATGGCCGGTGGAGCTATGGAGAACCTTGTTGTAGCTGTGTTGAACATAGGGAAAACTCTCATCCCATGTACGTGGATGCTTAGAGTTATACATGCGCACGATGTGCACAATCATTCGATTGATGACCTCTATTTGGCCATCGGTTTGGGGGTGGAAAGCAGTGAATTTAGTGAGCTTGGTGTCCAATAATGACCATGTACTTGAGCAAAATGTGTTGAGGAACCTGCTATCTTGATCTGAGGTGATGGTCCATGGTATCCCAAAATTCACCGACACCCGTTTGAAGAAGAGCTTGGCAGTATTTGCCGCTGTGATGCTCTTCTTCTAGGTTGTGAGAATGACCATCTTCGAAAACCAATCAACCACCACAAACACACAATCATTTATGTGCCTAGTGGATGGAAGGTCAGACATGTAATCCATCGAGATGGATTCCCAAGGCCTCTCGGGAGTAGGAAGAGGGGTGTATAAGCCTTGCTTCTTGATGACTAGCTTGGCAATGTCACAGGCAGTGCAAGATATAATACACTTGTTGACGTCCTATCCAAGTTTTGGCCAATAAAAATGTTTCTGTAGAATGACCATAATTTTCTCCATGCCAAAATGTCTTGCAATCCAACTGTAGTGAGCCTCCCAAATCATCTTTGCACGCTTGCTTGTGGGAACATAAAGGTGGCCAAGATGGCATAATAGTCCATCCTGGATGTGAAAATCGGCGACATTCGCGCATGTACCCATGAGTTGATAGGTGGTGGTGATGTTAGAGTCACGCTGATAAACTTGGTGCCACTTTGATGCCTCATGCCCATGAGAATGGAGCACTATGGGTGAGTGCAACAATGGGAGGGCGACTGAGGCAGTCAACGACATGATTTGTGCTCCATGTCTTATACTCGATGTTGAGATGGAATTGTTGTAGGTATGTGGACCAATTTTGATGGCGGTCATTCCCCTATGTCTGTATGAACTGCAAAGGTTTGTGATTAGTGTGAATGATTGTCTCATTTCCCAGAATGTAATGTTTCCATTGACGACAAGCTTGCACAATGGAATACATTTCCTTGTCATTGGTGGGGTATTTTTGGACGGTATCTGAGAGTGTCTCACTATGGTATGCTACTAGATGACCATGCTAAGTGAGAACTGCACCTATAACATAGTTAGAGGCATCGGTCTCAATCTCGAATGATTGTTGCAGATTGGGTAAGGATAGTACTGGACCTGAGCACAAGCGATGCTTCAGATCATCAAATACTTGTTGTTGTGCCTTCCCCCATGCAAAATTTTCCTTGCCACTGCCCTTGGTTACTTGGTTGAGGGCCCATGCAGTATGGGAGAATCCCAACATGAACCTTTGGTAGAAGTTGGCAAGTCCCAAGAAGCTCCGAAGCTCGATTAGTGTGGTCGGGCCTGGCCAATCATGAATGACTTGGATCTTAGCTGGATCCACATGTACCCCATGCTCATCAATAATGTAGCCCAAGTATTGGACCATGTTCATGCCAATTAAACATTTTTCCAAGTTGGCATATAACTTGTGTCGCTGTAAAGTGCTCAAAACCTGTTGAATATGCTGCATGTGCTCCTCCCAAGTTCTGTTGAATATGAGGATCTCATCTAGATATACCACCACAAAAGTGTTGGTGAAAGGTCTCAACACATCATCCATCAATCTCATGAAAATTGTTGGTGCATTTGTTAATCCAAAGGGCATGACCAACCATTTGAAGAGACCTTCTTTACATTTGAAAGTTGTCTTCCATACATCAGTCAGTTCGATGGGAACTTGGTGGTAGCGATACTTTAGGTCAATCTTGCTGAAGAACTTTGCCTCCTTGAGTTGGTCAAGAAGGTCATGAATTCATGGAATTGGGTATCGGTTCTTGACTGTGATTTTGTTTACTCTATAATCAATGCAGAGCCACCGGGTCCTGTCTTTCTTATGCGCCAGTACAATTGGGCTTTCGCAAGGGGAGGAGTTGGGTCAGATGTGCCCCTTTTGAAGCAACTTCTGGATTTGGCGCTTGATTTCGTCATTTTCCACCAGCGAGTGATGATAGACTGGTCCATTAGGCAGAGGTGCACTGAGGGTTATATCAATTGGATGCTTGACTTGGCAGTGCGTCGGTACCCCGATGGGTGAGGAGAAGATGTCTCTATACTCTTCCACAATCTCGTCCACTTGCTTCTGCTGCAAAGAGAGGCTTTGTGTAGAGGTCACAAATGTGGCGACGACCTTCTTCTTACTGCGAGCATGGATCACAAAGAAGACGAACTTCCCAGTCTGTGAAATGACCTTACTACATTGCTTAGTAGAGATTAGAGAAATAATAGTAGGCGGCGCTACCTCTGGTATCCTGTACAATTGTCTACCCAAAGTAATAATAACACTGCGGGGTCTAGACTCATACACATCATGTCGCTTCCACAAATATGGTTGGCCTAAAAGAACATCACAAACTTCAAGGGGAGCAATATCACACAATACCTCATCTTTGAAGGGCTTGATGCTGTAGAGAAGCCGACATTGTTGGCTGACGCAAAGATCTCTTCCTTGGCGAAGCCAACTAATGGTGTAGGGTTGCGAGTGCGGTGTTAATGGCAGGTCCAGCCGCTTGACAACATCTGTTGAGATCAGGTTCTTCTGACTGTCGCTATCGATAATGAAATGAAGCGGAGCCCCCTTTACCCACATCTATGAGTGAAAGAGGCATTCCCCTTCCTCTGGTTCTTCTGGTTTGCTTGGCTAGACTTTGGTGGTAGCGACAGTGGCACTAGGTTCGACATCGATGATTCGCTTCCCACTTTCTGGATTTGATTTAGAGTCAAAATTTGCCTCTGATTCGTAAGCTTTCAGCTCGACCACCAATGACTACTTAGAGTGATATTCTTCGGTGTTGTGCCAATGAATTTTATGGTATTCACACCACTTTCCCGTGTCCTTCTTCGACTTCTCATTACCCTTCTTAGGTTGCAGCTTGGAATAGTTGTTCAGAGAGCAACCATCTTTGCTCTGTCCCTTATTTGGTGGGTTGGGACCACCTTTTCCCTACTTCGATTGTGAAGAATTTGCAGATCCAAAGTCTTACCTCTTCTGCTTAAATTTCTGCTCGATCTTGACAACATATCTATAAGCCACAACTAATGATGCAATGTCCAAAAAATCCATTTTCGTTTGACTGTATCTATACAGTCAGTCATTGTGTTTGAGCACCATATGTCATTCAGAGTCTTTGATACCCAATTTGGTGCACAGAGTATGGAAAATATTGGTGAAATATGGTACGGTTTGGTCCCTTTCCTGACGCAACATGGTCCATCTTGTGTACTAGTCCTCGTAGCTTCCAACATGGTAGTATTGTTCTTTAATGACATCTCTGAAGGAATCCCATGTGGGGGTGACCAAAAATATTGCAGATTCTTTTGTGGCCCTTTGATCAGAGTACATATCCCACCAGTCCTTAACATGGGGGACGACTTTGAGGAGTGCAAAGTAATATTTTCCCTATCGAAAAAATTGTGGAACGAAAAATACCCTTCAAGCAGATTCATCCATTTATCTACGATATCCACATCTATCAATCCTTCAAATAATTGAATATCAAAATTTACTTGTACCTTGAATGGGGTTGCGTGGCTGCTTGATGAAGATGCGTCTCATGTGGGCAGCGGTCGAAGGATTTGTGCAAATTTGTCCATCATTTCATTCATTTGTCGTGTAAGGGATTTCTCGAGCAACAATTTAAAAGGATCTCATGCTCCATCATCTTCCTTCTCGTCCCCCATGAGTTGTGGTCGGGCTCGGCGCGATCGATCTTGAAAAGGCTCGACTGCTTTGAATCCCAACTTCTTGTACCTAGATCTTGTCAGGGACATGCATAAAGAAAAACAAATGAAGAGTAGACCGCTCTGATACCACTGATCTGAATTCATGAGCGGAATGAAATGAATAACAGATTGAATACCGTAACACAGAGATACAAAGAACAACAACATATATCCAGTGAACAATAACTTCTATTAAATAAATAAAATAGGTTGAAACTATAAAACTACAGAACTTAGACAACTTGCTCGAATGGTGGTAGCTATCTCTGAGAAGAGATGCGGCTGCTACGCGCATTCGTCTGAGTAGCATGATTACAATGAGGCTCCAGAAGCCTTTTTTAATATTACTCATGAATTCCAAAACCCTAAATATCCAAAAACCTAACCCTAGGAGATGACACGCCAAAAGTTATGTGGGCCTCGATGGGTAAGTTGGTACCTCAACTCCCTGGGGTCGTAACTTTTGCATACGACCTCCGTTTTAGGCATGTGATAGCTCGTTGGAATGGTCTTTTCGAGAACCACACATTATGCCATCAAAATTTGACTTTGTCTACAATTTAACTATGACAAGCCAAAAAAACATAGTTTAGGGCCCCAAAACGACCTTGGAAGTACAAAAAGATGTACTGATACAAAAACTTCCAAAATAAGCTAGTTGGAATAGGTGGGTGACTACCAATATCCACCTGGATGCTGTGTAGGGATTCAAGACAACCCTATAAGTGCAGAACTGATCCATATTTTATGAGTAGAACAAAATGACTACAGATTATTAACACCAAATAACAAAGATACAATAAAACTGGTTCTCTGTTCAATAAGGAAATAAGTTGAAACTGTAAAATGCAGCGGAAACAAGCTTGCTGGAATGGTGGCGGCTTATCTCTGAGAAGAGATGTGATGGTTGCGCTCATTCGCGAGAAGATGATTACAGTGATGCTATGAAGGCCTTTTTACAATAAAAAAGAATGCCAAAAACCCTAGACATCCAAAAACCTAACCCTAGAAGATGAAGCGCCAAAAGTCACGTGGGCCCCGTTTGGGTAAGTTAGTACATCAACTTCCTGGGGTCGTAACTTTTGTATATGATCTCCGTTTTAGACGTATGATAGCCCGTTGGAAAGGTATCGTCGAGGAGATTCATTTTGGGGGCTCAATGATGCCTTCGATTATCAATGAAAAGCTTGATCCTGAAAAACCTTCATTTAGGCCCTCAAAATGGCCCCGGAAGTTAAAACTGCTAAAAATAGTAAATTGCCAAAAATGTTAGAAAGCTATTTTGAGCCAGTTGGAAAAGGTGGGTGGCCACCGATATCCACCTGGATCAAGAATCCACAGTTACAAAGAAATGTCATCATTATTGAGAAATATGTTGAACTAAAAACTATCAAGACGAGCCAATTGGAATAGGTGGGTGGCCACCAATATCCACCTGGATCAACGCACCACCTTTTCCTCCAATAGACAAGTTATACCATTACAAGAGAATCAAAGGGAGAGATGTGCAATTTTCCCAAGAGGAGCGAAAATTTCAGCCAAGTCTCTCACTCAAGAGAGAGTGAGTTCTCCTAATGAATTGTTAAATGACCTTTATTTATACTAGGTCATGTAAATTAAGTTTGTCCACTTAATTAGGATAAAACACAAAACAAGGAGGCTGAACTCCTTTACTTTTCCCCTTTACAACAATAATTTGATTTTTACACAAAAATAAAACCCTAAAGGTGACGTGACACCCTAATAAGGTGACGTCTTTACATCTTTAGCAAGTCATTGAAGTGTTTGGAGAAGACGTTGGGCCTCCAAAGACCATGTGCCATTGCACAAGGGCTCCTCCTCATCAAATCATGCCAATACTCCATCAAGTCATCTCCACCATCACCAAACCCTAGCCCCAAAATTTATGTCAAGCTCTAGAAGAGTACGTTTTGACCTTCCAAGGCCAAACGTTGGGCTAGGTCTCATCATCCAAGGTGCCTTCTCTTGCCTCCAAAGGCAATGTCCACCATTTGTCAGCTCCCAAGGTGTGGGTCATGGCGTCCACTTTGTGGGCTTCAAGCCCCAATCAAGACCCAAGCTAGGCTTGTTCCTCCAAAGACATCCATCAAGCAAGGTCCTCCAAAGACAAATGAATGCGCCCTCCAAGGGTCTCAAGTCAAATGTATCATGGCAAGTAAAATCACACATTTAATACATGATCCACCTAAACATGTGCATCAAAACTACCTTTTTCGAATTGAACAAGTGCTCAAAGATCCTATGCAACTTGCTAAGTTTAGGTATGGGAGGGTTGTCATGGTGACCTATTGGGTGAGTCATTCCTCAAGTCAAGGAGTGTTTCTTAGGGGGACCCTCTCTAAGTCATGTAAAGAAGATGAAATGGATTGGGGTAAAACTTTTGGGCATGGGGTTCATGACATACAAGGGTTCGTATTGTCTCATTTATGAGTGCCTTTGTAGAGGGTGTGTTGCACCTTCGTTTTCAATGCAACCTTTTTCCAAGCCCATTTATTTGCCATTAATTAATTAAAGTCCACAACAATTGGGTACTATAAGACATGGAAAGAAAAGAGTATTGCAACGTCACTTGAAGCTAGAGGTACACAAAGTGCCATATGCATGGAAATAAAGGGACACCACATAAGCGTACACACCTCAACAAGCGAGACACCTATATAATGCGAATTTGCTTTTGCAGATCTTCAAGTTCTTTTAGGAGAAACATTTCATTGTTCTCAAGACCTCTTTTGGGCGAGCATCTAGAAGGTTATAATTTTGGCTTTTATCTTTTGCTGGCTACATTTCCCTCCGTGCCTTCAGCCCCTTCTTCCCATGAAATGAGGTACAATCCCTTCTTGGGTCAATACAATCGAAAATCCCAAAAGGTGGGGGAATGAAAAGGAAGAAGTGTGGAAAGTGACAAGTATGATTGAGGATGGTACAATGACTCATCAAGGAGACCTCCCAGTAGTAAACTTTTCCCCTAGGGTAATCACTTACTAGGGCATAATGTCAACCACTAAGATGAAATAGAGAAATGAGCATAATTTCCAAGCATACGTTCTATAATCAAGCGCAACTTTAAAAGCAACATATTCAAATGCCTCAAGTATTAAAGTGACACTTACCACAATACCTAACTTGTACCTCACGGAGCAAGACTCACTGTCTTCTGGAAACAGGCTGATGTGGTGAATGCCATCATGATGAATCAGGGAAGTATGATGGTGAAGCGGGTCTTCATCTGTGTAAGTGGACATCACAAGTCAATCCATCCCTCGACACTCCATGTCTGCAACCCGAGGGCCTCGAGACATCATCTCCTTAGTTATCCCTAGAAATGGGGGATACAATATCCTTAACTAAAAACCCAAACTCAAGTGTTTGGCAATATATCCACATCATTAATCTTAGTTATCATATGAATTCATTGAGCCCGAGGGGTCAACTCAATCGGTTGTTGCCAATGTCACTGAACTTTTGGCTAGTTTAGTGCCGATAGGTGTTTGGTTTGAATTCCTCTGGGTGAGGTGCACTAGCCTACGCCGATGTGTTTACTAGGGATGCCATCCATGAATGTCGAAAAATATCCCTTGGATTTTCTTACAAGATTTTAGTGGGAAAACAATATCAAGTTGTTGCAATCTAAAAAAATCCACTCAAGCACATGGAACTACAATAACATATGGTATGTGATAATCTTTCTTGAAATTGAAGAGCAAGTTATAACAAGATCAATTGGCATTTATGCTCATGTTTGTATAAATAAGGCTTGGCTTGGTTTTATTCAGGCATGGGATAAGGGGCACTCATTGCACCCCTCTTCCCAACGTGTATTCTAATAAGAAAATGAGACAAATCTCTTTGTGAAATTCCCTACAATTGTAAACTTCAATCTTTGCATCTTAAATTTGCAATTCTAGACTATGTGTGTTTTGAATCCATCCATG